>JBCAUG010018901.1:0-10782 GCA_038406175.1 Haplosyllis leylae
TATTTGGGCAAAAAGGAGGTGTGTCTTGAATACTGTACAGGGATACGTTCCAACCGTTTGTAACTACTCCCTGATGGAGGACACTCAGCAGCTGCACCCTACCCGTCTAGTAGGGAGCTCGTGTGTATGCAAGTCTGTGATTTCAACTATTGGCACCAGATGACTCATGAGACTAATTTCAAATATTGACACTAGATGTCACTCCTGCTTAATGACACCATAGACACTTATGATACCACTGCCAAATGACACCACATATTACTTACAATTACTCAATATGAAACTTAGTATTTGATATTACTTTAACTTAGTGCAGGTGCGACACAATGCTGGTAGGCATTCTTGTTAGTTACAACTAAGTGAACATTTGTAAAATTGTTGGCATCAAGCAAAGTAATTACGGAGTGCAGTGAATTTTCAAAAGAAAAGGAAAACTTTTATCTTGAAGACTTATCTTGGTTTGGTCTTCCTTAAGGTATCACCAAATCCTGAACCTGCTGGCATGGAAACTGGGCAGCTAACTGGGGACAGTGCAGAAGGTGGCGGTACAAGTATAGCGGAAGAGTTATTGCGTGCAATAATGGAAAATCCGCAGAGCACACCAGATAAGGTAACCATCCTATTGTCTATCGTAGGAAATCTTTGGTTTTAAATTTAGTACTTTGCCTCACGTGATCCCCCAGGTCTTATATTTTGTTGGATAAATTCCGCATTTTTTCTGAGGGTTTTGATTTTGAAAGGCTGTTTTCCAGAAGTGTTTCCAGCAAAATAAAACCTGGAGATTTTGAGTGTCTAAATGTTCATAAATCATACGTCAGAAAGAAAGATTTTTATTGATGACAGTGACATGGTGGAGATCATTTACAAAATGTTTGCAAAGTGTGTTCGGCTTTAATATTGTGATTACTCATTAAAACAACTGTATGCAAAAAAACAAAAGCATCGTCCAATATTGACATGAAAAAAGGAACAGATTATATAGATTAAAGCATTCGTTCTTTTTTGTCATGCATTCCCATTGTGTGGTTCGTATGACAGTATACTTTTTGATTAGTATACTTTAGATTAATTCACCATTTAACATTATGTTGCCATTACGTTAAGCATGCATTCATTTTCCCTAACCTTGTGAAAAAAATTAAGATGCTGCCTTCAATTTTGAGAAACCCTTTCGGTTTCAAAATTTTACCTGAAGGCTTTTCTAAAGTAAGTCCTTTTTACAAAGTTTTGGTAAATTTAAACATTACAAGATAATATACAGACTCACAATATTCGTAACTACTGAGCCCTATTCATTGTTATGTGTTTTAATTTGTACTAACTGTTCAATGGCGTTCGTAACGTTGGAAATGAATGAAGCTGGTGTGCTTGTGGAAAATGATAAAAAATTATTTAATCAAGCTCTTTATCAAATAAATTCACCTGTTTATTTTCCCAGTGTTATGATATCATGTACACGTTCTACTGTGTTAAGTTCCATTAATGAATATTCACATTTTCTTCATTGGATTTTACCATCATTATAATGTACGCGCGGAAGTATTCCAACTATGGCTGTAAAACCTATAATTTACTTGTATCGTGTTCCATTTTAACGTTACTAACATGTGATATCAATATCATTGTACAGGAATCACAGAGGGCAATGGAAGGGTTGCTGCAAGGATTGAAGCCTGAGGCTAAGGTGACCTTCAGTGAAGGGGTCAAGGCTATTTCCAAGGTGAAAACTAAATCATACCCGCGAGACTTGAAAGAAGTGCGCAGAATGGTCCAGGAGCATCGCTATCAAGATATAGTAAGTGGAAATTATTTAAACCTTTTAAAACCCATGGGTATATGTCAATCAAAAATCGGAAGCAAGAGCCTCATTCGCTCAGTAAATAGAAACAAAAATGGGTACAGATCATCAGGACATGATATACCGTACTTTTGTTTGGTCCACCAGACAAGTAGTACAGTGGCCCATTTACAGGAGACGGGGCATTGTATCTAACTGTAGGTCTTTACATTTTCAGGTTTGTGAAAATGTCACCAGTAAAGTTTTGTGTTGTTGATTTAAGTTAATATTTTAATTAATTTTGCTGCAGCGGTATTAATGCAGTGATGGTAGTTTTAACAAGATGGACAAAACTTTACTGCATAAGTACAGAGTTCAGAAATTCAGTTAGAAGCTTGCAGTTGAATGCATTTGAATACTAGTACAAATTAAGTTGCACATTGCATTTTTTTTCAAGGATTTTAATTTAACGAAGAAAGAAACAAGGTTCCCACTTGCACTGGAAAACCTGGAAAAATGAGCGAAGTCTTTCCAGTGAGGGAAAAGTCAGGGAATTTTAAAGTTATGCCAGAAAGTCAGTTAAGTCAGGGAATTTCTTGAGGAAAAAAGTGGGAACCCTGAACAAAACCTGCACAGTAGATGGGAGTAATACTTATGAAAACCTTGGCGAATTTCTTCCAGAGTAAATTCACAGATGACATCGCCAGAGTACTGCAGTACAATAAGAGTGACGTCATGCCATACCCAAGGAAAAAGGCCTGTGGCGCCATCCAACTGATATTCTTAAAGGTAAGAAACTATGCACAAGCAACTCGGATAGATGTAAACTATTTTGACCCTCTACTTATCATTTGTTGTACTTCGGCAGTTTAAGAAACATCCATTATAAACTGATGAGTGAATTATAACGTGGACAGTATAGTTTACAAAATGTATTTGACCATGCACAGGAAATGCAGAAGTATTTTCCGTGGGTGAATGTTAAAGCGTCTATTTACTGGAGTGGCGTCAAATTACCCGAGTAAGTACATGGTGTTATCAAGTTTTCAAGCCAAATTGTACTGTAACCTGCAAATTCAGCAGAAGAATTGACCGAGTATAGTGTACCATTGTCCCCATTTTGATCGACGCGCTAAATTTCCCAGCTAAAATTTTCACACAGGAAGGATTGTTTTTACATTTCAAATTTTGAGGAAAAGAAGTATCGCGTAACTGCTGTCTGATCGCAATTGAATTGAACTGTACTTATTGCAGTGGTATGTTACCCGGCGCTGTTGTTCCCCCGAGCGAGGATCACTCTTACGCTCAGTACCGTTACCGGGACGACGGACCGTCTTCGAACCAACCGTCGCCGTTTAAAAAACTCATGACGCCAAAAAAGCCGTCAGAAGTCGAGGAAGAAGAGGAAGTTGATGGCTCTGCTGTGGATGGTGCTACTGGAGATGATTTGAGGAAATGCCTCTTCTGTCAGAATTTCGGAGACGATAATCCTGATGTAAGATCAGGTTTTTAGTTTAGTTTTTTTTTTAGCAAGGCGGGAAAAAAGATACAGAAGTTACAAGCAATGTTAAAATTACATTGCAATGAAATTCAATTTCCCAATGAATTTTGAGATGATGCGTAACGTCTACAGGAAATCGCGCAAATGTCGACAAAAATAAGCTCAATTAAACTTTTGCACAGGATTGCGGGAGGCTGTTGTATGCCGGTCAGGATGACTGGGTACATGTAAACTGTGCACTGTGGTCAGCAGAGGTATATGAAGAAGTTGACGGAACTTTACAAAACGTTCACGCTGCTGTTGTGCGCGGTAAACAACTGGTAAGTAATGTGCGTTGTTTAATTCACAGATCAACAAAATATTCACTAACTTGAACCAAGACCCACGAGATACAGTTGTATTAATTGTGGGCCGGTTGCAATGTGGAATCTGTAGAAAGGTCACCAGTTATACAGTGACAGTAGTGGATTGATAATTTGATACTAAAAGATAGCTGATGCAGCTGTCACTGTTGCCAGTGACAGGAGTAGAGAGATAGGATCCGTTACACTTTAAAATTTCTCCTTATTGTTTAAAAGAAGTGATAGCTAAATTTAAAAAAGATCATATAAAAATTCTATTGCTTTTCGGTTCAATTTCTCAGAGATGCAACTACTGTGAACGTTCCGGCGCAACGGTTGGCTGCTGTGCCACACTTTGCCACGCGAACTTCCACTACATGTGCGCTCGTGAGGATGGCGCTGTGTTCCAAGAGGACAAGACGGTCTATTGTAAACTACACACAAATTGTATAACGAAACCGGTAAGAACCGATGAGTTTCTAATCTTGATTCAAGAACAAAAAATTGAAAAGTGACGAAAGAACACTGGTTAAATATTTTGAAGAAAACATTACCTGTGATGCGTAGTAATGAAGATATTTATATTTTGTTCTTAGCTTATGGAAGAAAAGTTTGCAGTAGAAAGAAGAGCTTGTATCGATCAAGAGAACAACAAATGGATCAAGAGTAAATGGTCCAAGGGGCTCAATGCGGAAACAGTCAATGTCATTGCAGGTAATTCGGTACTACTATTATCTATCATACGAAAAATACAAACGTCTTCTAATTTAAACGGGTTATGATGTCATGTCATCACAAAAACTAATTTGAACGGGTTATGATGTCATGTCATCACAAAAACTAATTTAAACAGGTTATGATGTCATGTCATCACAAAAAACGACAAGTTAACAAGCGGAAACCCAAGACAAATGAAGGGGCGCGGCCAGTTTGAATAAATAATTCTCAATACATACTTCTTTCTGTCGCAATCTTATTGGCATGAGTTAAGCCTTTTAAGATGAGAAGACTTACGCGGAAAACTTGTATCTTTACATTTTAGGTTCAATGACGGTAGAGCGACTGGGTAAACTTACTGCTTTATCTGACCGTAAGGGCGTCCTTATTCCAGTGGGTTTTACGTAAGTAAAAACAATAATTTGTAATGGAAATAAGTAATAGAACGGACGTTTGTGGAAAGAGGAATTAAAGCCTTGTTCACAAATACTGACACCGAAATTCGGCTTGTTAAAGTTTTAACATTGTATCAATGGTGACGGGCACTTTGATGGGTAAAATGCATTCTGCCCGTCAAAGTGCCCATCACCATTAGCACAGTGTTAAACTTTAACGGGCAAAATTTCGGTGTTCGTACGTGTGAACAAGGCTTAATAGTTTAATAATTTCCTATCTCAGGTGCACGCGAGTTTATTGGAGTACAAATGACGCCAGAAGAAGAACCGTTTACACCTGCAGAGTGATAGAAGTTCATCCTTCAGAATGTAATGAGACCCAGATTACAATGAAGGTTAGCAAATTACTGGTGATGTTAACAACCAGAAGCTTATATGTGATGTTTACTTTTTCTATCATATTTGTGAGATTTTGCTGATTTAATAAAATCTCATTTCATGTTCAGTGGTAGCAAACTGTTTGTTTCACCGTCAAACATTTTGCAAGGTTCTAGTGTCTTACCATATCTGTTGTAGGACACAACTATCATTCACGATAAGACTCATCCTGACTACAGTGAACAAGCCGAGATTCAGTTGCGACAGTTGTCCGTGTCTATTGGGAGCAGCGGGCACCAGGAGAAAGACGCCGCAATGTTCTCACCGCTTTCAGACACGTCATACGCGGCAGTCTTTTCAAGTGAAGACGAAAGTTGCTTCTTGAGTCCGAAGAGACGATGTGATGACCCAGTAAGTAGAAACAACGTTCATGTGGGACAGAACTTGGAAGTGAACCCGACATTGTTGAAGATTGAAACATCAGGTTGCCGCAGTGTAGAGAAAACAAGAAATTTGGAATTTTTCAGACAGGGAAACATGGATAATTTACCCAATATCACTAAAAAAATTCTTTCCAAGGAAATTTGATTTTCAAAAAAAAATCAAGGATGTAGCTGTCCATTTTTTGGGCTTTGCAGCAATTTTTGAGTTGGGTGATATCCTAGTAACTAATGGAATAAGGTACTTTCACCAGACTCCATTACATTTGTGACTGTAATTTAGAGGGGAATAGTAGTAGTATGTGCCTCTGTTGGGTACTAATTGTGGAATATGTGTTATTTTAATGCCAAAAACATAGTTTGGTGGGACACACAGTAAAACGATTTTAGTTGCATTTTGTCTTACTTAGTTGGCTATCATTTTACAGGGATATTACAGTCCGTACCCAACCAAGAAGGCAAAGGTGGTCAGTGAAAGTGACGTGGATAAACAAAGAAACATATTCAAAGGTAAAGAAAACACTGCAAAAAGGATGGAACTTTAAAAACCTCCAAACGCGGCCAGGAAAATTATTGCAACATATTTAAGTCTGATATTTTTTTGCCTTGACTTTTTTTTATTGTGTATTAATTCATATTTCTGGTAAATAAATTAACCATATGCAAATTACAGACACCACACAACATAGATCAAAGTCAGAGGAGCGAATGGCCAAGTTCCTAGCTTTGCGAAATGACAGCCAATCGAGTCAGTCATCGTCCACTGTGTATGATAGATTGGACCTGCAAGTGAATGAGGTATGCATTAAAACTGATAATAAATCTTATCTTTGCGATTAGCACCAATAAATTGCAGATGCTCTGCTGCGATGATGTGTCATTGATTTAAAAACTAGATGCTAGTTAGAATAAATGTACTTTATCCTTTACAGAAACAAGCGCAGTCAAGATTTTTGCCACGGATGAGCAACAGTTGTTCGTGGCCCGATCGGTCAAACAGACAACAAGCCCCGCAGCAGAAAGTTAATTTCAGTTGTTTATCTACAAACACGCTGAAGCTGCTAAAGAGTGCCGATCTATCTAAATACACCTGTTCGGGGCTGCCCACAACGTCAGGTAATTTTTAACGTTAAAAGCTGCATTTATGCGTGGTTCACATTTGGCAAAGGTGAAAATAGTTACATGTAACGCGTTATTTGTGGTAAGAGCATAATTTAAATTCACCTGTTGGTGAAACAGAACGTCTCATCCCTGAACTGTTATTGTTCTCAGGTCAAGTACCAGCGATCGATGATTTGCCATTGACGCAAATAGCGAACAGGCTGAATTCAGCTGCGGCGCGAAACAAACCTGAACGAAGCTCTAGCGTCGAGAGAACGACACCGACGCCCATGCCGAATACATCACCGCAAGTACCTGTGGTTGCGGTCAGTGTACCGAGAGCAGTTACCCCTGCTGCAGCAGTCTCTGTACCTGTTAGTGTTGCTGAACCAGTCACAACAGTAACAAACGTGCTACCGCCTCAAGACATGAGGACTGCAACAACATTTACTCCTGTTGCGACAGTTTCTGCACCAGTTGCGACAGTAACAAATGTGCCTGAGCCTCAAGACATGAGGACTGCAACAACATTTACTCCCGTTGCGACAGTTTCTGCACCAGCTGCGACAGTAACAAATGTGCCTGAGCCTCAAGACATGAGGACTGCAACAACATTTACTCCTGGTGCGACAGTAACAAAAGTGCCTGGACCACAGGACATGACAATGACATTTACTCCTGTTGCGACAGTTTCTGCACCAGCTGCGACAGTAACAAATGTTCCTGAGCCTCAAGACATGAGGACTGCAACATTTACTCCTGGTGCGACTGTAGCAAATGTGCCTGGACCACAGGACATGACAATGACATTTACTTCTGTTGCGACAGTTTCTGCACCAGCGACAGTAACAAATCTGCCTGGGCCGCAGGGCTTGGCAATGCCATTCAATCCTGTTGCAGCAGTTTCTACACCCGTTGGGACAGTGACAAATGTGCTTGGACCTCAAGGCATGGCGACAGGAATACGAGTGGCTCCCCTTATGACATCTGCAACAACAATACAGATACCGGCAAATATTAATCCAATTCAAACAATGATGACTACTCCAATTGCTGCGTCAGTGGAAAACGTAAGAGATACAACTCAAACAATGGTGGCTACACCAACCGATTCAAAGACTTCACAAAGTGAATTAGTAGAAACGGAAATTATTGATGAAAATACCGGTGAAAAGGTTGTTATGATGCTTAGCCCTGGGCAGGTAGCTCAACTACGAGCTGGTGCTATGGAAGTCTTACCACAGGTTACTGAGCGCCAAGTTGGTGATCATCGAACTTCAAATAGTACAAGTGGACAAGTTTACGAACAATTCCAAGAGACGCCAAAAGTGCGAAGCATGGAAACAGTGAAAGAAATGAGACAAACACAGGCAGTTCGAGACAAAGATGGAACTGTAATCGGCGTTCAAGTTTCACCAAGAAATCCATACAATGCAACAACGCGCAAGCAACTTTTGCCAAGGAAACCATCAGTTGGAACGTTGCCAGCTGTGACATTGCCAGTTCATGGCGTCAGCAGTGTAAATCAGAGTAGTATTACGGAAGCCTCGATCATTTCACAGGGAGGAGTTCCACCGGAAGGGTTGAGGATGAATATGCCTGGACTTCCGGTAGAACACGCCTCTGAAGAATCCGAGTCAGAGACGCCCATGTATTGTGATGGTGCTAATGATGAGAAACCTAAGAAGAAAAAGATGCGACTGTCGGGTCCCGCTTGCGCTCAGTTGAGACGAAGCACTAGATCCACACCGGCGCCAGAGGTAAGTTTCCAAAACGTTTTTGTGGTGTAAATGCTGTGGATATGCTGCATTATGTCTTCGAATTTTTAAAATATGTTTGGCTGTCACAAAATCGCAAATGTCCTCGCTTTAGAAAAAGAAGTAGTGCAACACACACAATAAGACGTGCGCTACAATTGCAAAGTTGTTTTTTTTTTTTTTTTTCAGAGTGAAAATAATGTTCAAATTATGTACGTTGATGGAACAGACGATGAACGGAAAGGTATTAAAACTAATCTTACTTTTCGAAGTTTAATGGTAGCGCGTGTGAAATTAGGGGTCAGAAATGTTCAGAGCTGAACCTCGCCATACTTTTCATAATTTGTTCGAATTTTAATGCGTGAGATATTAGGTGTCAACAATTTTCAGGGCTGAATCTGACCAAACTTCTCAGAAATTATTTGAAAGTTTAATGGTAATGCGTGCGATATTAGGTGTCAAAAAACCATACTTACCATAAATTGTTCAATCAGGCGACGAGGAAACGAAGTCTTACGGATTACGAAACACTGCGTCGAGAGCTGCGAGTTTAGCCGAGAGACGCAACAGCATGCCGGAGGTCTCCGTGTCATTGAAGGTAAGATGAACCATTCATGGTGCAAAACAGCTACATCTGCTTTGAGTGGTTATCGCATCGCGTCCAGGCATGTCATTAATGGTGTGTTTATACTAACCGAGGCCGATGACATTGGGCTCTACGGTAAATTTAGTCGTACGTGTTGCAACGTATTAAATCTGTTGATTATTCGCTTTCAGATGTTGTCACCAGAATCTGTGCGAAGGATATCCCAAGGGATCAAAGAAGGTTCGACTAACGACATACCTAACGAAGGCGAGGTGCCTCTCCACAGCAAGATCGCAGCCAAAATCAAAGCAGAAAGTTTAGCGAGGAGCTCAGTGGGAGGATCAGGTACTGTGCAATTCTATATTTTTTGAAAGTAGTTGTAGACATGCTTGTGCTTTTGAAAATATCTTTTTGCTTCGAGTAACACTTCTCACCTTTTTTGTTTAACATCGTGTTCAGCATGACTGGCCTGCTTTACACCGCAACTGTTAAAAAATCACAAAAAGTTGTATTCAAGGAGAAGAAATGTCTGAAATATTAAAAAAAAGTAAATGGCATCATACCAATGCCTCAGTTCTGCTGAATTTTAAGTGTACCATAATGGACACGAGTATTTCTGAAACGTTTTAATATGAGTTGACTTTTTCCGCTTCACTTAATATTACTGCATGGTGCAGGTTGTTTTTACAGTAGTGTCTACTCACTGCAATTATTCCTTGGTCCAGTGTCCTTTATTGAGTTATCCTCGAGTTCTCTGTGTGACTACGAACAAGTACTGATATTTATTTCATTTATTTTGTGTCCCATTTTCAGTCCGACTTCGGTCTCGATCCAAAAACATGGCCAGTAGCGCAAGCTGCAATGTACCTGAAAGTTCGAGCAAAGGTATTATTTATTAGAGCATGTCCCCTGTATTTTCTCTATGCGTCCTCATGGTGTACCTGATGGTGTTTTATTGGGAGTGTGAACTTGCTGTAAGCAAACTGGATGTCGTAACTTCTTTTATCTTCAATTATGTCACCCAAAGCTAAACATGTATGGCAGCTGGGAATATTTGAGGAATTTCACATATTGTAAAATCTATGTTTTGCTCTTTATATATTTTGTAAATTTTCAAGTAGGAAAAATGTTGTGTGGCTGAAACTAAGTTTTCAGTGTATTTGACCTTCACTTTTTTTTCTCTTCGACTAATTTACCTACGGTATTTCAAAGATAATATCTATATTATAATATCTTATAATATGTTATAATATCTATAGATTTGCACATCCTCTAGTCTACAAAACGAACGCAACTTACACATTCTATTTCATATTCCTTCAAATGGCACTTTATTCACAAACGTCTGTAACTTGTGGGAATTCACTTTTGATTTGTCTTGTCAACCTAATTAAATGTTACCTGTTAAATGTAGTTGTTCTCACGTAAAAATAATACTTGTAAAGGTGACTTACGCATCATCTGTGTTATTATTTACGTGCGATACCTTTGCATTCATCTGATCATTCCATATTGGTTTGTTCCATAATGGATAAATCTACAACCATGAAACTATGACAGTCAAACCTCCGTTGAACGCTCCCCCACCCCCCGAAAAAAAGATTTAATGCAGATTTCCTTTAAATACAGTTTTCTTAGTTTTTAGTCGCGCCGCCTCCCAGAGCGGAGCGACTTATCTACTCACTATGGCGTCTGTCTGTGTGTCTGTCCACATGTAGTCTTGTGTACTTTCAAAAAATCAATCACCTACATAAAGGAATTTTTTTTGACAGCAGATTTGGCTTGACCA
>JBCAUG010018912.1:0-10782 GCA_038406175.1 Haplosyllis leylae
ATCATCTACCTACCTAAAACAAATTACAAAACATAATCACATAGGGCGCGACACAATTCTGATAAGAATTCTTGTTTATTTCTGCTTTCATTTCCTTTCTCCAAGTTTTCATTTCACGTCATTTATGCCAGGTGAATTGAATATTCGAAAAACTAGGAAAATATGATAGCTTTGGCGTCTTTTGTGAGGGGATTGAAACAGCAGGTGGGGGCGACAAAAACTAAAGGGAAGAAAGCTGCAGTCTTCAAACATTATTACAATGTAAATCCCACCATCGTCCTTCCACCATTGCAGTAAAACTAATGCAGTGGAAATTTAGAATAACGGACGCGATCATAAAGCATACTCCTTATTACAATAGTAGTTGAAAATTGTCATCATGTGTAATATATTTATTGCTTTGTACATACTGTAGGATGTGGCTTAAACTTTCACAAACGCTGTGCCTACAAGATACCAAACAACTGTACGCATGCCCGGAGACGCTCGTCGACGGCGAGTCAGCAGGGCGCGCCTTACTCCAGTACGACCAATCTCGTCGAGAATCCCGTGAGTGTTTCACCTTTATATCCTCCTTACTTTCCAAAGCCCCCGTTTGACAATTTTACTGGTGTGTACGACGCTAGAGATCTGGCAGCAGTAGTGGGAACCGTAAGTTAAGGTCTACTAACGCTAATCTGAAGCGAACGCGAAACTAACGCATTAATCAGATGCGTTCTTTTGGTTGTTTCATTTCGCTTGTCACATTTCCTGGCATAGAAAGAAGAAAATTCCATTTCATGTGTTCGCTCTTGCTTAGTGTGAATAGTCCATTATACTAACAGGAATTATTGAGATGTGACTGATCTACGCTTTAGTGGATCTTCCAAAAGATTCCTGCGGTACTGGACCCCAGAAGATGTATCGCCTCAATTACAAAGTGACAACTGGTAAAGTTGCTAACTTCCAATGGATTTTCAAAGTATCTGCTTCCACCTTGTACAAGCATCCACAAACAAATGGCACGATCGGTTTCGGAGCCAAAAAAAACGTACGGAATCGAATTGTTGCTACACCACAGGACCCTGATTTGATTTTGTAAAGCCAGAACTGACCACAGTAGCGAAAGTGCAGCTTTACTGCCATAGGAATAGGCTTTTGGATATCATTTTCTTATTTTCTTTTGCTGAACATAGCAGAGTGCACGCCAATTTGTCTTCAGCAGAGAACGTTTAATGAGACATCTTATGCACGAAAAAAACGTTTGTGATTATATTTAATTTGTTGAAATGAAATATATGTACATTTTATAGTGATTATCATTTGTCTCAGCCATATGAATTGAAATCTGAACTTAAGAACTGCAAAAAAAACTCTCCAAGAAAACGATAAGGAATGCTTTGCATTTCACCCCATTCTTCTTACATAAGATTGTAAATAATCGTAGTAGAATTATTGTACTTGAGTTTGTGAATTGTTTTGCTTGCAGTCCATTGGGTCTGGTTCCATAGTGAGTACCACCCAGGTAAGAGCAGCTGAATCGTTGTACATTTGTGCAGTTTGTCGGTTACACTTGGACTCTACGTAAAGAATTTTCCTGGAGTGAACAGAAAATTCTTTTACGTACAAG
Source organism: Haplosyllis leylae (assembly GCA_038406175.1). NCBI lineage: Eukaryota > Metazoa > Annelida > Polychaeta > Phyllodocida > Syllidae > Haplosyllis > Haplosyllis leylae. The sequence goes on from JBCAUG010018912.1 coordinate 1,610, forward strand.
TTTTGGGCATGACTTAGTTTTATTAATTAATTAACGTTAGTTTTTCTGTAGCTGTATTTTTTGCTAAGCCAGTAATAAGCGCGACACAAGATTGTCACATTAGTTTCCACAAATGATAACTTAACATTTATTTAGTTCACACTTTCCTAAGTAGTTACCTCTAGGTTTATTCCCCAAGCTTGGTTCTAGTGTTTAATTTTGAACAACAAAAACTAACATTACCCACACCACCCTGTCGTAGCTTTGTTTTTTGATACACGCAACTTACAGTGGCAAGGAATGTTCACCATTTCAGTTCATTTCATACTTTAGTTTTGATAGACACACGAATTATTACTTTATGAACATATATAATTACTGGTATCCTTCCTCAAATGGTTCATTCTAAAGTTCACTGATTCACCCCCCCCCCCCACCTCCCCCCACCAACCTACTTCAGCTTCTGAGAAACGTTTACGTAAATTGAGAGAATGTGACATTTTGTAACATAAAAACAACAAAGGTCGACAGAACAACAATTTGTAATGGCTCAATATGAAACAAGTAAATCTGTAAAACCGACAATTAATGGAGTGAGTAATCACCATTGCGGGGGATTTATCAGTCAATTGCTACAAACTGTGGGAGTTTGTTGACTATTTTAGGAATCCTTGATGCTAAATTTAGAAGGTTCCCTGTTTATCACTTATTGCTGTGTTTAACGTTGGACGGTTCTGCCGAGATCCGTGTTGTGCTGCTGCTAATTGGCCCAATACGTCATTAACTGGAAACAGAACACTCTGCTTCCAAATACGACATGAAACACAAAACAAAGGACTGTTTTAGTTTCCAATTAGCCATGCACTTTACAACAAATCCTTTTTGTCGTAAGGTCACTATTTATCCAACAAAATCCATGTTGCTTCGGCAAATGGTCACTCACACACAGTGGACGGAAATCGTAGAATTCGGGATTATTATTAACGTTAATGACATAAACTTGGCTTTCCAAATTTATCCTGTCCAAATTAAAATCAAGTTGTGAATGTTCCATAAATATTGCCTTTTTAAGATAAAATTTCAAAACTTATCTATTCGGGCAAATGAACTGAAAATCAACTTGCACAGAAGCAAAATTAACTCATCATGGATAAGGGGACGAGTGTTATTTGCTGTCAGACGGTAAAGTAAAATCAAAAAATCATTTGGAACAAATTTGTAGAATACAGAGTTCAAAAGCAGTCATATTCTGACAAAAAGTAAAATTAAGGTAAAAGAAAAGCAGGGAAATCTCTTCATGTGATAAGCCAATACTGACGTAATATATTTGATACTTGACAGTAATTCTGGGTAGATCCTCATATTTCGATTTAAGAACTCGTTTACCCTGTGCAAATGCGAACACTGTGTCATTTCCAGATTGGTTACTATTCATATGTTGCTCAACGGCAAGAAATTTTTCGCTTTCGTATTCGCTTTTGTACAGTGTAAATACTACAAAGATAATTACCGCGGGAGGCTGTTAGTGATTTCTGTACTGAAACGAGTCCACAGTGTTGCAGGCGAATAGTTCACTCGCCTGTGATATCTTCACGTTGCAAATTAAACTACTGCGGAAAAATCTTGTTATGATCTGAAGTGTAAAGTTCGTTATTGGCCCAAAGTGCGCCTGTGGTACCGGCGTTTTTGCCTGTCTTGCACTTTTGAATGCCATTCTTTTAGTTTCTGTTCCCTCCACTCTTTCCCACTAAACTCTAACACTAATAACTAACTCTAACACTAATAACCAGATGAACATCTAAAATCTATCACTGAGTACAATTCTGCGTTCGCAAGTACACTAGTCTGTCTCTGTTGTACAGAGCTATTCTCACCGCTAACGGCGTTTCGTATTAAATTAGAATTAACTCAGATAATTAGCTTGTCTCTCCATCTGTGCTGTAATACTGTTTTCGTACACCTGGAGAATCGGGATGACATATGGAAAGGAGATTACATCGTAGGATTTTGAAATGAAGATGTGTCATGTACAGTGGTGTTATGATGGTTCAAAGAAAGTGTGAAGTGCCCCCCCCCCCCAACCATCCCACCCCTCGAAAAAGGTACATCTATAAATTAACCCATGGCACAACATCCACCAACATTAGAGAAACATTTCGGTCTTGTGTGAACGACATAATCATGGAAAAGATATTTCAGAGTGTCAAGCCTTGTTCACACGTAGCGACATCGAAATTTGGCCCGTTAAAGTTTAACATTGTGCTACTCATTCTGCCCATCAAAGTGCCCGTCACCATTGCCACAATGGTAAAACTTTTAGCGGGCCAAATTAAAACTTAAGGGGCTGAAATTCGGTGTCGGTACGTGTGAATAAGGCTTCAGTGTTTGAACCATCATTGTTTGTCCGTAGTTAAACATAAAAATACTCCTTGACACGTCTTTATTTCTAATCTATAACTTTCTAATTTGATCCGTAAATTTTAATCAAAACGCGGATATTAGAGGATATCAAATTAACCAAATTACCAACTCACGGACTTAATATCGTGATCTTCAACATCCAAACAATTCAGTTAGCAGTTAATTAACGTGTCAACAATAAAATTGACCGAAATGTACTGGATGCTTTTATTTGTGTTAATCAAAATTACTAGTCAGTCAGTGACAGTTAAAAATAACAGGTGAATTGTAGTCGTCAATACAGTGTGTGTTTTGTGAAATGGGTGTTTTTCTCTTTGATACTTAAAGGGAAAGCCGTCGGTCCGCCTGGTACCCAGTGAACCAGTGTACTCGCAGAGTGCCCCGAGAAAGGTACAGAATTCACTTACAATTCTCTGCGGCCAGAGCTTCGTATAATTGTCTGCTGGATTTCGTGAAGCCGTAAAAGAAGCCATGAGTGTCCAACAAGGAATTATGGCTGAAACTCCTTTCAAGGAAATGACACGTTTAGTGTCGTTCGTTGTAGAAACTCGAGTAGCAAAAGCTCCACTATGAAGGCAAAGTTGCTGTTTTCTTTTTCTTGGGAAATGGTGATTTATTTTACATGGGCAAGAACAAGAAAATGAATGAAGTCCAGCAAATAAATGGAGCCCTGGCCTAATGGTTACCAACAAGTAATAATGTGTAACTAAACGTTCTATTCCAGAGCTTGACCGTTCCTAGTCCGCAAAATAGTCGAGACCGCTCCAAGTCTTGGGGAGGGAGGCCCATTTGGATGGAAAAGGAGTACGCCGGCAGAATCAAGGTCAAGAATCACTCGAGAAATGTGTTGTGACTCACTCACACGACAGTTCCCTAGATGTTTCTTGTTGTTGTTTCTTTTTGGGATTTTTTTTTTTTATTTCTTTTCGTTTACACCTGCATGTTCCAAATATGTTTGAACTGGTCCTTCCACCATTTTAGACTTAACTATTTTCTCTTTTCATTAATAATATTAATGTTTTCTGTTATCACATGGAAGTGAAAGATGTGACGGATTTCAAGTGTGTGTTGAATATAAATTCGCAAGTAAATTTGCCTACGTTAGACCCTTGACAGTGGAAAAGGAGAAATTTGCTTTGACAGTCTGTCTATCACAGCTGTTTTGATTTCTGAGGTTTCCAAGCAGCAAAGATGTCTTTTCAGATGGAATAATGATTATGACACATTTATTTGCCAGAAATCAAGAATGACATCACAAAAAGTTCACACGTGTGTGTGTACAGAAAGCACAACAGTGTAAATTACCTGGTATGGCATTGCAAGCCCCTCTTTTGAAATCGATTGTTCATTTCTTTAACAATGTCAAAGACATTCTCTTCTAAATCATGAAACAACGGAATTATTACAAGCCATTTTTCATCGAAAAAAACCTTTGCATGTTATAGTGTATCTGAGATTGATGTGTGTAGAAAATAGATATTAATTTCTTTCATACAAGTGTGAGCTTTTATTGTAGATACGCACTTATGTGTAAGTTCCTTTTTTGTCATGACTGTTGTTATGTTGCTATATTTAGAAACAAACGTCGTTTTTACATTTTAACATTTTAGCAGCTTCAGTGAAAGTCATGGCGTATGTAGCATATTCATATCTATTTTCTTGTTTATAGATACTATATTTTAACACATTTCCCTTTTCAGTTGTTATTTAATGTACTCATCTACAGTTAATGTTAATGATAACATGTAGTAGCATGCAATAAAGTGGTGTCAATGATAATGTAAATTTTGAACGACTGTTCGTGGAAAGTTGAATAGTAACTAAAATTTCTCTTCGTGATTGGGATAAAATGTTTGCTCGGTCCTATTGTACAAAAACTGAAACTAATATAATTAATATTTTACTTAGCAGTCTCTTTTAAATTCTCCCGCTGAAAGAAATCAAATTGACTAGTTTCTGTCATCTCTTCTCTACCGTAATATTACTTCTTTTGTTGACAGATCTACGAGAAGAAAACAAACCCCGCAGACTGTGGAGATGAAAACCACGTCCCTCTGTTTTTCCGACCATCTGATTTGGAAGAAAAAAAGCCAGATTTTCATTGTGACACTTGATTTTTTTTCCACAGGTGCCTCATACGTTTGTGGTTCATAACTACACGCGACCGACTGTGTGTCAATATTGCAAGAAACTACTCAAGGGTTTGTTCAGACAGGGACATCAATGCAAAGGTAAGAGTCACAAACGAGCTGTTAGGAACAGAAATGCTGTGTTTTGAACCAGTTCTGTTTATTCCGTTTAAGATAATTCACACTGAATAAAATCCATCGCGAAAGCGAAATATTTCTGTGATCATTGTCACCACTGAATATGAATAGCACATTGAATTTTCTAAGAACCTTTAGAAAGTGACGCCTCTTTTGTCTTTGATTTTGCTCATTATAGAAGCACCTTTAAGGTCCATTTCCTCTGAGCAAACACAAAAGCGATGCCACTTTCGAGTGGGTTCTTGATACATCCTGCTATGCTTATTGAGAAGCTGCAAAGATCAAAGAAAATTTTCGCTTTCGCGTTTGGTTTCTCTTAGTGTGAATGACCACTGATTGCAGAGGTGTAGGAGGGACGCACTTTCACTTTCACGTGTATTTTCAGAGAACTTATTTCACCTTTAATAGATGATGATCTGAGAATTCCTTCGGGACCTTTGTGACATTAATTTGACATTCCGACCCACTATATAATGACATTGGAGAGAATGAGGTCTCTTAGTATGGAAAATCTAGGCGTACGGATTGCTCGTGTAAAGCTTGGGATTATGGTAGTTAAAACAGTTCAAAAGCTTGCTCATGGTTAGATTGATGTAAATCCTAAATTTTTGTTTTCCTCCTTTTTTTCCCAGACTGCAAGTTCAACTGCCATAAAAAGTGCGCACCACACGTTGCGAAGGACTGTCAGGGAGAAGTTAAATGGGTTCCAGGAAGTACGTATGGTTTTCGTTCTCTTTTCAGAAGAAAACTTAAATCCGTTTACCAAAAGAAAAGTCATATCCGAAACCAAACTTCAAAATCTTTTGCATTTTTTAAAATAGATTCAGTAAAAATATTTCAGACTTAAATTTAAGAAAAGAATCAAATTTCACTGCGAAGAATGAATAAGAAAGATACTTTCTTTATTAGAATAAAAATATAGATTTAGTCCTTTGTACGGGATGTTGTAATGTACATATAGTAATGATGTAGTAAACTTACTTTGATTAATATCGCATTAATTTCATGTATCTTGTCTTGTTAAAAAGGGTGTTTTTATTTATCTCAATCATCCCACAGTATCTATCAACCCCGCATGGTTCAAATTTACGCCAACTGGTTTTTATAGTAAATTATTTTTTGGAATAGGCGAGATTTTTTTCATGGTATCTTAAGTAGAATATATCAAGACTTCTGCTCCTATGTTTATTTATGTTTTTGTGAAAAGCTTACAGTTATGGTTATTTTTGTGCTGCACAGAACTGTTCGACTTTCGGGATTCTTTGAAAAAAATGCATAATTGTTGTTATTCAAAAGAGACTTTTGCTCTGCCTCTTGCACGCATATCATTTGCATTTTTAAGGAAAATTCAATGGAAATTTGGAAAGAGCGAATGCGAATGTGAATATAGCTATAAAGAATTCAGCTTGTTCGTCTGGATGAAAAATCCCAAACAAATTTATCTTGCCCGGATTGAAATCAACTGACCCAGCTTATGTTTACCACATAGCAAAAATTCAAAATCAATGACAGATGGAGACCTTTTTTTTTTGAAATTATAAGTTGTATATCTGATCAAGTAAACTGAAAACTAACTTGTCTAGAAGGAAAATTTACTTGCCGCGGACCAGCGACGAATCTCGCTTGTAACGAGTTCGGTTACGACAAACACATTTCTTGACACCAAACTTATTGGCAGCAATGTTAAAAAGTTCGGTGAAAACGAGTACTCGCTTCCAACGAACTTTCTTTTTACTTTAAACTTTCACGTTCACATTTGCAATGTTCTTGCGGAAACGAAGCCTTGGGCACCTTGTATGTTTTCTGACACGTTACAATTATGCTGCAGAAGGCACCCTATTATTTAGGCAATCATAACCGCCACTAGAAACAATCTGCACATGATTTATTAATACAGCAATTAAGAAATGCTACATAGGTAATTTGATTACAGCACTTACCTACAAAACAAGCAGCTCCTGAGAAGATTCAGAATAATTAATTTTAAAATGAAGAATGGAAATTACAGCACACAGTAGATTGTTTTACAGAAGATTGTCAAAATGCAATTAGCCGAAGGACAAAGTACCAATTGTCTAATAAATTCATCACGAATAGGATTTTATAACGTAATTTGCAGACGAAGACATGATTGAGATTGAAGAAAATTATCCGTGTACATCAACTTCCTGTGTTGTGTGCCGCATAAATTCTAAAATCTGAATAATTTTTAAGGGTTCAAATTCTAGATTCGCTCTTAATGAAATAGTATGTAAATAAGTACGTGGCATGTTAGTTCTTGCGACCATCGAGTACTCTTAGTGTCTCCCTGTAGTGAATGTTGTGTCTTTCCAGGTGAAAATTCAAACTCTCTGGTATTGTCCAGTGGCATAGGTGGTTGTATAGCCTGTTGGGAATTTTGTTGTGAACCCCCTTTTTCTAGGATTTATTTTCTGGATGGGTAGTTTCATTGCTGATATTTTTTGTTCGAGAAAACACTGTATCGGCTATGGTAGTTGATTAGTGCTATTACTCTGATGGACTACATTAAGGTGTTGTCTTAGTTGCCTTCACGTGGTATGGGTGTTGTTTTGTTTCCCCATCTTGATAACTTTATATGGAACTTTTGAGTTGTTGATTTTATACGACAATCTAGGTCTCATTTGCAGCAGCTGAAACTGCCGCTTTGGCTGCCGAGCTAGTCGCTTGATTATTTAAATTCCGCTGTGCACGTTGTACAATGGGCATTAAACAATTGGAATCATGTTGCTTGGCAAACATGCTTAATTTCAGCGTTTGTTGAAAAGAGACGTCTTTCTTCATTGCATTGGTGGAAATGGAAGGAATATTGTTTTCGGGGGTGTACAGGTGATATTATTGATTTCAGTGGTGTACTTTGAATCACTTGACGGATCTGAGGCGGATAGCACTGCGGAGACGGATATTTCGTCAATGCCCGAGGATCCTGGTGATGACGATGGAACATTAGAGGAAGAGGACGAAGTTCAGCAAAAACCACCTCTAAGGTACCAGGGAGTGTAGATTTTAGATTTATTTGAAAGTTGAAGCTTGGCTTAGTGACCGCTGCAAGAGATACAAACCTTTTCTGGTAACTGAAGAGAGATTTGTACACAAATTGTAAGTGATTTCGGTGTTAGTTACTTGACTACATTTCAAGATATTAAAAAAGTCTTGAAAAGTTGAGGGCACAAGTGTGGACTTGTATGGCGGTAAATTTATGTTCCTGTTTTAAAAAGTAAGTAAAAATTCAAGTCATCAACGATCGATGAATCACACCATTTGAGATAAATAGAAGGTAAGGGACTTTTAATGGCTTTGTAGTCGAGTGTAAGTAAATCGCCTCCAGCAGTGAAGAGTGCGTGAGTACAAGACGTACAAAGTGTCATCAGGTATAATGTAGTAGGGGAAGTGAAGTGTTGTCACCACACAAGACGTGGCGAGTAATCTTGTAAATGGAGTCTGAACAAGAGATCAGAAACTCAGACAAGACACAAAGGGTTGGTGATTTACACATTGAAAGGTCATTGTCATTTTAAGGAAATTGAGCCCTGGATGGTGTGTTGTTTGGAGCCGAATGTGAAGGTGTGTTGTCCTTGACGGTTGGTTTTGGTTGATGTTAGAAACAGGGAATTTCTCTTGAATTTGGGTTTGTTCCTTCCTTGCTCCTCTGTCGGATCTATTTAACCAGAACGGCAATGAGTAATTTTGGGGACACTGATTTAAATGTTTACGATTCCTATTGTAACATCCCAGGGGAATGCTGGGTGTTTAACATTGCCATCTGCGTCCTTTTGATCTATCGCTGACAGTGAACGTATCTGTTACATGAGTCAAACAGCTGCAGAAGCTGCTTCGTGTTGTTAGTTGTGTAGATAGTAGTGACATCTATAGTTATGGGGTGAATGAAGATGGCTTTGAGGATTTTAGGTCGCATCCGAGTACCTTCTCCAGTCTCCGTAGTTTGATATCATAAAATTGATAAATGATATTTGTTTAGAGAACTTTCATTGCCTTTCTATATTTAGAAATCCACCCCTGTACAAATTGGTTACAAATGGGTCAAATTTTAAAATTCGTTCCCCATTTACATCAAGAATATAATATGTGGAAACTGTTGCGGACTGCATGGATTACGGCACGTGGACAAAAATGTGCTAAATCCAAGATTATTTAAATTGTGATATGAAAACTGTTGTCTTTAGCCAACCTTTCAATACCTCAGCAGACAATCCCCATGTGTGGTGACCGGAGTGATGAACTTTCCAACAAAAGACTTAAGTTAAGCGGTTGTAACATCAATTCAAAGCAAAATTAACTGACTTCGGGGAGTGTACTTGATTAGATTGGATTCCTGCAGCACACAGTGAAATCGGCATTGACTACCTTTTAATTGCAGACATCTCCAAATGTAGAAGATATTTGTTGAGTTTGTTATATTGTTATCAGGGTTGGTAGATACAGTGGATGAAAGATAAGATACGTTGGTCTCAACCCTGCTGAGGGGGG
>JBCAUG010018923.1:0-10782 GCA_038406175.1 Haplosyllis leylae
TCTAGTTTAGTTATAATTTAGCCGGGATCGGGATTCACCGGCAAAGCCTTAAGCATGATAGTTAAATAATAGTCCAGCACCCTAAGCACGCAACAGTACGCCGGCGTACATAATTAGATGGGACAAGGACCGCCGTTCGGAGGACTGGAGCAGTGCCTGCCCTCTTAAGTCGTGGCAGAAAGTGCTATAGGCTGGTGGCATTCTTACCACTGGCGCGAGAGGAAAGTAGGAACATCTTAGCCGACCACCCATCTCGGAAAAACCGCGACATATATATATACCCATATTGTGGAAGAGACAAATTCGTGTCTTTGAAATGTACTGATCTCATATTGGATGACAACATTATAGTACTACAAAGCATCGACCAACACGAATGTATACCTTTCAGCAGCAGATGCACAATCCATCTAACAAATAGATCACAAACACAGTTACAGCTGATAAAATTATTTCCTTTCATTGACCTTGAAATCAGGTAAGCTTGATTGTGACCTTTAGATGACCTTGCGACGTTCTCTAGTGGAGGTCAAGTAGTAGAACTAAAGGTTATATAGGTAAAATATATATGTCACTGTTAATTTGACACTGATCTTAATCCAGTGATATATTGATATTCAAACATGACCTAAGATGTATCTGTATGTTGCATATTAAGTTCCTAGCTATAGAATGTTACAGACAAACACGCAGATAAGACGCACAGACCCGACTGAAATTATATTCTATTCGCATGCGCGGATGGTAAAAAATAACAAAAATGGAAAACCAATAGCGATTATCTTGCGAACGGGTAATTGCTATTTAAAAGTCCGTCTGCCTCAAAAGCACCTGTCCTGGAATGAAATTATACTTTTGTTGCAAAAATCTGAAATCCGAATTGAGCTGAATGTTTCATGACATCTCAAATAGGCATCAATGTAAAAATCTAATAAGTCAGAAGATATTATTTTTTAAGCCAGGTGATTTGTAAAAATCTGAGCCAAAGTGTTCTTGTATGAATGATTCACATGGAACAAATAATTTTCTTTCAAACAGTACATTGGGTGGTGGAATTGGGTGGTGGTGGGAGGAAAACTGCAGCCCGGGTACTGGTTGTGGACCTATATTGTCTTACTTACCGACGTTTAAGGGGTAAACATCTGTCGAGTAAATGTAAACTCTGTAAAAATTTCTGTACATTAATACCCACATATAGATTGAGTTATCATCAAGAATTCATCAGATATGAGGCACAGAAACCGTATGTATGGATAAATACTCTCAACTCGATTATGTTTTGGAACATCGACCCCGGCAATTTAGACGAAGCTGCAAAGTTATGTTTTAAATGGATCTTATTGAATTGGCCTTACTTCCCTTTCCCTATTGTTGCACTCTCAAACATGATCAAATTAAAAAATGAGTGCACATTGGGAAGTATGACAACCCGACTCATCTCCGTGCTGTAATCACGAAATCTTTGGACTGGTTCCGTGCATGTAGCCTTACAAAAGTCCTACTGTGTTCCAAGAATTCCCTCGCACCATTTCAATATTTCCTCTGTATAGACAGAAGTCTTGTATCTAATCAAACCATCTTCTTCTTCCAACCAATGAGTTTCTTTACAGCAGTAACACATTCAGCTTGTGATGGGATTCTCCGATAGAAAGGACAGATTTCCTTGTCATCATTTCTGCTAAATCTAATAAGCTTACGGAATAATTTGAACATTGGAAAGTTCTCTTTTTGGAATGAACTCTTTTTCTTACTTTTCTTTTCTTAATTTCTTACTCTTTTTTTCCTATTTCTTTGAAAGGACAGCTATCTCTAGTGTACATTTGCCACTGGTGTTCCATCCCTATCTGTCAATTCTGTGTTTTGTGTGTCATAATTTTTGTTCCGTGCACATATTTGACTCATTCCAACTTTCATTCCCAATACGAATAGACTTGAAGTATATTTCAGTATCAAATGCCCAAGCAAGAAGAGAATGCTCTTCACTGACCACCAGGGAAATTATTACAAAAGGATCTTCTGCCTTTTACCGTTGACTTCCACGGTGGATCTGCTATAGAATTGAATTGAGTAGCTTTTCCTTTATCTTTCAAAACCATATCTTTTAAAACTACACAGCATTCGCAAAGCATATAAAAACAAGGAAGTGTCTTTGTTCCATGACTGTAATGAAATGACAAAGTTTCCGCTATTACTGTGTCTTCATGTAACACCTCACATCCATTTGCACCTATTTCCTGAATGGGCTTTTCTTCCAAGGTAATCGAATTAGACGAGATGAATGGCGTCAGGGAGGAAATGATAAACAGATTATCTACTGCTACAGCAAAGGTGAACAATATAGAAAAGGTTAACAATATAGATGGGCAGAATAGATTGTTTTACGACAGGAAAGATTTCCATGCAACTTCACAGGTTATTTGCAAGATATTCCCGAAATACCAAAAGGATAACCGTCACTTTATCTCTCGATTTACCGGTACACATTACATTGCTATGAATAAATAATAAACTTGTTGTATTTTTCTAAATGTATCTGCTAAGTTTCGTTTACGTGTCTTTCCTCTGACAACAATTCAAGAACCAAACAATTCTAACTGTAAAATTGTGACACTCGAGTCCAATCGGTTAAAAATGGAAGAGGTTCAAATCTAATTAAATTTCGATAATTCTTGATAATTTGCAAATATCTAACGTATTGTTTAAAATGGTAGGAAATTGATTAAAATGTTCATAGTTTATTGCAAAGTAATGCGCTGTCCAATAGTGAAAATCGCGGGAAATCTTTTGCAGGGTTTTACACTTGTTGATCCGCAAAATAATCTCAAAGCTTGGCTATCGACGATGTCAGAGACAGAATACCAGAGCTTGGAGCCTTGACTTCAGAAGACAGAACTCAACTTAGGGTGGAGAGGCCCTTGACATCGAACTTTTGTCAGCTTTTTATGGCATTCATCTCTTGTTAATTAAAAGTTAATTTGCATTCATTGGTGGAGAAACATTATGTTTGGTCAGCCATTTTGAGAGTTAGCCGTAATCTGAAATCATACAGAAATCGTTGCGGACACTGAAATAAGTGATAACAATTAATAATTAGTTTATATTAGATGATATTTTTTTATTTAAAATAGGAAAAAAATCAATTGAGTAGGCAAAAGACTTCAGAGCGAGCTGATTTTGAATCTTTCCACAGAAAAAACGACACGCTTTGCCGAGTGAATGCAACAAACAGCACGGTGCCTGGAGAAAAATATTACAAGATTTACACCTTCGACTGGAGCTGTGTGAGTGAATGAGATCAGACGGGAGTGGTTGAGGAGATTATCGGCTGTCTAATACTCAGGGTCAAGCACCACTCCAGGCTGTCACTACCTGTTCCGTTAAATCATTGGTACATCCACAGCAGAAAGATTTTTTTGAAGACAAGAAAGAGTGCTAATTATGTCCAGTCAAATTTTATCCTCTGGGCTGTCACTATTAGGTAAGATTAAATCACTTGCAGATAGACGACTGAATGGACAAACTACTTTACAAACTACTTTTCGTAGAGTGTGAATGCAGGCAGTCTCCAGTGGTTCGGCGTTTCATTCGTTGATCCATAGCACAGTATTTATTTCAAGACCATTTTAAAAGCAACTAATATCCCAGCTTTAGATTTCAATTTCAATTCAGAATTTTACTCATTTTTGGTGCAACACCTACATATGGACTAATTTAAGAAATGCTCTAGGACAGGACATATTTGACCAATTCAGAGAATGAATCACTTGTCGGAATTCACTTTACGGAATTCATTTTCGCCAACATTACCTCTACCACCCTGCAGGAGGTTCAAAAGAATCTGACATTTGCGACAGTTTTCAAAAGTTTCTGATTGATATTTTATAATGGGAGTCTATTAGGAATTTTTTATGTTGTTTTGTCAGGGTTTGATGAGAAATTAACAAACTTATATGGGCACAAATAGAAGAAGGTGAAACAGGAAATGGGTTTTAGGCACCTATATCTTGGTCATCCCTACATAAATTTCACATAGATCTATTGCTTCGTAGGTCAGATCTTTAACATGTTATCCATAATTGTTGAGCATTCAGGTGAGGAAATCGGCCCATAGACGCAATGTCATTGTTGGAATCTAATTTCCAGTGCAAATGTGTGACTGATGGCAGCATTGGGCTGTCATGCCCGAATGAGCTCCATTGCAATTGCATTGATTGTACTTACAGATAATGGTAGAAGGCCTTCTTTTTCAAAGTTCATAACAGACATTTATGATTCCTTTTATTTCCCCGTCTGATTTTTGTAAAGAATCTTGCCATACCCCTGTATTCATTTCAACGTCTCCATCTCAACCATGTCAAAGATATTCCCCATAGACTTCATGATAAAATGCTGTCAGAAACTTTTGAAAACTGTCGCAAATGTTCTTTTGAACTTGCTGCAGGGTGTGTACAGAGCACAACGATATTACATTGTAGCACAAACATATCACGTACTAGTTGACATCTTTTTGAAAGTATGGAGTAATCCCTTAATCAAGAAAAAAATACCTTACATACCACAGTCAGATTGTGGGTCCAAAGTATTATTTCCTTAGTGTCCACATTTTTACAGAGGTATGAACATGGTGTTAAGGATGAAGCAATTTAATCAATAAATTCCTTCCATCGTTACAAAAAAGTCATTGAAATCAGGTCAAGACAAAATCATTAGGGACATTAAATGGGATTTACGTTTGAATCAACGGACTTTGCAATTTCCTGCTCTCGTCTTTATTTGCTATTTCTTTAGTGGAATGCCATGGTGTTGTTGATCAAGAAAAATGGACTTTCCAAAGTATCATTTCCTTAGTGTCCACATTTTTAGGGAGGTATGAATTTGTCGCAAACAGAGGTATGGTTGATCATCACAGTCCTGAAAGGAACTTTTACACCAGTAGATGTTCCTATGATAGCCATTGAAGTATGAAGAAAAAAATCTTTGACATTGGATTTCAATGCATACTTTCGTCTTTCAGGTGTGATTACTCATTAATTTCCTGGTTAAAGTTGCTAAATCTTTCACAGATATCTTAAAACATTATTTTCTGAAACCAAATGTTGCTGAATTTGTGGATTGATGTTGTAAAAACTAATTTGAACTTATGCATTAGACCTTGCTCAATTTCTCTCAGTAATGACCTATATCTTTGAGGGAATTAGCCACCAGTTAAACAAAACGAGGGCTTCACACCTCAAATCATAAATACATTCTCCAACAGACAACAACAGTAGCAATTCTCCAGAAATAAAAGCATGTCATTTGTTACAGAACAAGAAAAGACTCCCCTATCAGACCTCTATCTTTATTACAACTGAGAGGCAGAGTTTCGCGCAGCTGAGGGTTCGGTGTGTAATCCTATCTGTCGCCTCCCTGGTTGATTTGATGAGGAATTCCCTGATTTAATCTTATCTATCAAAACCTAATAAGCGAAGCTTGGCACGGAAACATGCGGCCCTGCGTGTCCTCCGAGGGGCTCAGTACGAGTACGGTTACAACTAGTGTACCACATAGATGTGCTGAAGGGACAAACTAATGTGAAGGAACGAAAAACATTCAATTGCTGGCTCTATGTGCGGAAATTGCCTGTTTTCGTATTTAGTTGATGACACCTTTATTACCGCCGGGAAGGTAATGTTTTCATAGATGTGTGTCCGTCCACAGGGGCAGGTACTCAGCCTGACTTGTACAGGGGAGTACTCTGCTGGGTCCCCCCCCCCCTGGATAGGACAACACAGCGAGCACTTGCTCCACGGCGGGCGGTATGCCTCTTACGTTCACACAGGAGGACTTTCTTGCTTATGCACAATTTTGTGAATCTTCTGCACCAGTGCAATTACAAATTCTATTCCTTTTCGTGCTGTACTAAAATCTTTGACTCTTCTCCGTTCACAATCTCTGTGGCATTCTGATTTATGCAATTGAGTTTTTCATGATATGCGTTTCTGTCAGATTATCTGACAGATCTTTACAGAGGAAAGAGCAAAAAAATGTCATCAAATATTACACCCCAGTGCGGATTGAACCCATGACCTCTGGATCATCATGCCAATACTCTACCAACTGAGCTAAATCAACATTCAGGTGCCAGCCTGAAACTTCATGGCCTTTATAAAGTCATGCTCAAATGATTCTAGAAATAATCAAAGTCCAACATGTCAAGTGGTGCATGAAACATAGCTCATTTCAGAAATCTCCTGCTCAACACATACCTTCCTAACTCAGTTGGAGTGATGACCCAGACATCTTGGGTTCAATCCCAACTGGGGGCAATTTTTGACAATTTTCTTTTTTGCTCTTCCCCACATAGAGATCTGTCAGATAATCTGACAGAAATGCGTATCGTGAAAAGCCCGAATATCTTAGTGCACTAAATGGGCAATCCAAAACGGGTCACACCCGCTGACTTACACAGATTTCGATGTACTGGGCAACCCAGGGGTGTACAGACACATGACCTCTGTTTGTGTGTGCCCCTCATTTGTAGTGAGAAAAAAATTTACTTTGACAAATGAGACACCTGCAGATTTCTCTATTATAAGTTTTACAAATGAGATACATGCAGATTTCTCTATTTTGAGTTATAGCTAATCATTCATTTGCTGTTTTTCTGAAGCATAAGAAGAAGAACGTACAATTTGTTTCCTCATGAAATTTTTTTTCAGAACTTTACAAGTCTCTCCAAATGGATTCCAAATGAAAGATTTTTGAAAAGAATGATGTTGTTTTTTAGGAGAAAAAGGTAAATTGATTGGATATATTGAGAACAAATTTGTTTTATTAGTGCAGTGGGGTCAATATAATTGAAATACGTCAAATCTCACAATATACCGTTAATATCCATGATGCCTTCAGGGAACAAGGGACTGTCATAACAAATCCTTAATATATTTCGAGGTCAATCTCTTTTGTTAAAACAAGACATTCTTTTACAGAATTGTTGTGTTTGGATGAAAGGGATCTTTAACTTGACCTTGTCACGCAGACAAAAGATCTTGAATAAATTCAGGTGACATATATTAAGTCTGAGAATCACCTTGAGCTTGCCATTCAGTAACTCAATTACCTCTACTCGGGCCTGACGGCCCTCGAGTCGACAATTAAGTTACTGAATGTCGTGATCTCGGTGATTCTCTCTGACTTAATTCACTGTTTCGTGTCTCGGTCTGGGTCTTGGCCTCGGCCACTGTCTGTGCCATGGTATGAAATACCGATGTACGTACATATTACAAATTTTAAGGGGTTATTTACGCACTTGGAGATACACGAGGAAAAGCATTGGACCAAAGATTCCTTCTCGTCTTCCTGACCTTTCTGAACACACGTGGTCACTGTGACCCGCAGTGAAGATCGAAACTGAAAACGCTTGGTTTCATTACAAAACGAGAGATGGCGCTGGTCGCACACAGAAGTCACGAGTGTACGTGGTGGTCAGCCCAACCATCTAGAGGTGTATTCAAGGGAAGGGGTGGGGGCGACAGGAATGCGCCCCCCCCCCGCCACGTGGAGTCAAGTTTCTTCCTTTTTGTGAGGAAAGTTGACAAAAATATTAGGTTGGTCCCCCATAGTACGGGTTGGCGCCCCCCATAGTTCGGGTTGGCGCCCCCCCATAGTTCGTGTTGGCGCCCCCCCCCATAGTTCGGGTTGGCGCCCCCTGTCTGGCAAATCCTGTTCCCCCACTGGACTCAATACATTTAAAGGGCTCATGATGTAAATTTGGTCTATCTGTCTGTCTGTCTGTCTGTCTGTGTGTTTGCTCACCTTTTCTTTCGGCGTTATCTGATGTATTGTTAACCTTTTGCTCCACGAGTGTGGATCAAACGAATTAGCTAACAGAGAGACAGACAGACAGACAGACAGACAGACAGACCAATCTAACATCATGAGCCTTTTAAATCACAACTGACTTCTGCCTAAGGTTGTATTTTTTGGGTGGAAAAATTATCCTTATCTCCATACATGCACAAACTGTCAACTAGAACACATCAAGTAGATGCTATAGTTTCCACTTGAATGATCCCCTTTGAAGTAATGCGATGTGCTGTGATGGAGATTTTAAATCTTGAACAGGGAAACCTTTTTTGTAATCTGCGTCTCCGTTTTATTAAGGTTAACTCGAATTTTCCAATCTGTCAAGTGTAAAAGTAATAACATAAGTTGTTCATTGAAAATGACTTTGAAGGATTAAATTTACATCATTGATTTTTTAAATGTATGCTATCAGGGACATTAGGCTTTTTGTGAAATGTTTCACAAATAATAACATTTATTGTTGACTCTTTAGCTTTTTCTAACGACCACAATACATGAATAGTTAAGTACTCAAAATGTACAGAGTGGCACCTGATATTCCAGCATTCTTTCTTGATGTCTTGTCTCCATAAAGTCGCCCAACCTTATTTTAAAATCTACTTGGTTCTTAGCATTGAAGATCAATATATGATTGTTATATACCTTTACTAACCATGTACACAGTAATGTTTCGATATCTTCCACCACCAGTGCCACCAGTTTCAATTTTTGGCCCACATCCTCCAGATAGTGTACATGTTTTCAAACCCCTAACAGCAAGTGAAAAATATGTTCCTGGTAGTAGAAACCAGTGCTTCGCTCTATGTAGGGCCACTTTGCATGATCATGGTAAATTATTTATAGAATACAATATATTAGGTAGACTTCAACAATGTAACGGTCGTGGTGAGAAGGGCACACAGGATGCATGCATATTTTTTCGCACACGGTCATATTGGTTTCATTTGAACGTGAAGCAGCGGCGCGCGAAGGGTTAAACTGCCCTATCCCATTTTGTATCCAGTACTGGACAGTTCTTAATACTGAAAATTCAAATAAAATTGCACCTGAAAAAAGACGATCAGACACCGTTTTTAACATGGGCTGGACTAGCTATATTTGTTGTCAGCTATTAGGGACACTAGGGTTTTTACAATGTTTACCACACTGACCTATAATAGATTCAAGATATCTTTGAAATGGTAAAATTGCAATGACATTGGATTAGACGGGATTTGAACCTACGAATAGTTGGTATCTCCTCTCTGGTTTTTGGATAGGATTTTTCATAATATTTTGGGATTTTTTCCACGTGAGATGAAAAAAATAATTTCACGCAAAGTGAGATTGAATCCATTTGAGTGAAAAGAACATCAGAACATCAGACCATCCTTGATACCTAACTGTTTAACCACCAGGCGCTAAACTGCTCCATTCCTTTGTAACGTTTCCAACCCCCCCACTGGGACTACTTTTTGTAGTAGTATTGATATTCTAGTGGTTAGTTATTGAGTATATAAAGGAGGCATGCCCTATGAAAGTAGGACCTCCTGAATAACCATCAGACTGTTAAGTGCCACAATAGCAACAGCAGGAACTTCTCAGGTATTAGGGAGGAGTTGAACTAACTCCCCACTCAGGATCTTCTAAATTGCACGGTTTAGGCTATTTGTGCTGCTTTCAGATCCTGAGGAGTGGGCAGAGCCAGGCCGACTCCCCATGCACCACCTGCTACCTAAATTGCTTTCTGAGGACTCTGTAATGATTGTATGTGTAAATGTAAGGAGTTAGACTGAATTCCTTGTTGTAATACTTGTACTTATGGATGTTCTTGTTTTGCAGAGTTTCTTAGCTGTGTTCTTCATGTACTCAAGTGTGTCTCGTCATGTAGATGTGTGTTTCATGTGTACCAACCATGTGTCAACGTGTTAGCTGTTTTATGATTCTGTTCAGTGACAGACTTCATCCCAACTCCCCACTTGTGAAACAATGGCAGATTCTACATTTGTGTGTTTTTGGATGTTCTACAAGCCTGTTGGAGCCTCAGTGTGAACTCCCCATGGTCTATTCATGTCAACCAGTCCCAGGAGTAACCAATAAAGATTGTACTTAAGCTGAGTGTTTGTATTCTTCACAGTGCAGGTGTTTCTGCAGAGACACTGACTTGTGAAGCTTTGTCTTAACTGCGAAGGTACTGGAGCTCCAGTGAGATCCCCTACAACCCCATCTCCCCATCCAGCATTACAGCCTGCAACTTTTCCCTTCCTAGAGGTCCAGTGCACGAACTAACACCTATGAATAACTGCTGTCGCCCCCTGAGATTAAACAACTCTTGCTCCCATTGCTGACCAGGTGGAGCTCATTAGTGACTGGTATTGAGCCAAAACCATAGTTGGTAAGAATATGGTGACATTTATGAAAAAATGGACGAAATTGCTTAAGATAACTCCTCATCTGTTGCTGTAACTGATGCAAAGAAACCCGTATGTATCTTACTTCTTTTCTCTTAAATTAAAACTTTGATTGAAAGTTCTTCATTCCTTTACAGGACAAAATGGAAGGATGTTCTGCGTTGTAAGACTAGATACGACAAATTACCAGATGTAACACTAGCTCATCAGTAACCTTGACAACTAGTGTCTTTAGTAATGTTGGGTGGTTGTCCATTACTTATGGGCGATAAACTTTAAACGGTCAAATCTATGGCCATGTATGGTTTTCACACAGTATTTTTGATGGTGCCACTTTGTTCTATGGGTGCTCTTTGAGTGGGTGTGGCTGAGTGGATACCGATGTTCTGTAGATACGTCCAATCGAGTTTTTCCTAAATAACACAAATCTGACATTTCTGGCATTTTTGCACAAAATTGACATCGAGGGGGTTCCAAATCAGCAAAACTAAAGTTGCCTCCAGTGGGATTTGAACTCACGACACCAACCATCCATGGATTAGAA
>JBCAUG010018934.1:0-10781 GCA_038406175.1 Haplosyllis leylae
ACAGGAGTTATGTGAACATCTCTAGACTATTGTACCCTCTGTGGACAAAATCACCCTGAAAGTACAAACACAGCAGATATGTGAACGTCTCTAGACTGTAGTACCCCCTGTCTACAAAATCACCCTGAAAGTACAAACAAAGCAGATATGTGAACGTCTCTAGACTGTAGTACTCTCTGTCTACAAAATCACCCTGAAAGTATAAATACAGGAGGTCTCTGGACTGCAGTACCCCCGTCTACAAAATCACCGTGAAAAAATCACAATAGAAAATACACTGTACTGATACACTATGTCCCGCTTATAAGGTCGGCTGCAACAAGCAATTTATTTTGCGTTTTCACTAGGAACCTTGTGCACGACTTTACCATGGCAGTACAGAAAGTCAGTTTTCGCAGTTGTCATAGTGTCATCTTTGTGCAAATGTATTGTTATTTGGTAACCAATGGAAACCAGACCTGGTGTTGTATGGATATTAGCGCACGGTTAGAACAATGGGTAACACTCCCAATTGGGATGCAAGTTCCAGTTATAGTTACAACGTGAATGTGAAGATTTTCAAAGGACATCAATATTACGAGCAATTTGTCCGGTGTGGTGTGTAGTCAAATTATTCTATTGTTTGTTTCTTTTGTCTATTTTAACAATGAAGGTGAAATTAACCAATATAATAGAGGTCTTGTTTCAATAGAAGCAACCTTCAACATGTTTAAATGAAAACCTTATATTCTGTATTTAAACGTAACTGTTGCCTTTTTAACTGAATTCAGCCTTTATGGCACCAATTTCAACTTGTGTATTCGATACGAAATAAAAATAAAACGATTATTTACCATAAATATATAATTTGTATCAGGAACATTGCCGCCTGTTCTGAATAATTCCTTCAAGTCGTAAAACTGGAAATAAAAGAGAAACATTAAATTTCAGATCAGTAACTTCAAATCTCATCTTTAAAACAATGTTACGTTTTAAGTTGTAATTCAACTGCTTCGTTTTCTGTTAAACTAATTAATAGTTAAAGACTCGATGGGGAATGGATTCACAGAATTCACAGCTATAAGCAGCAATTTTCTTTGTACCAAACTTCTCCCATTGAAATCAAATTTAGTTACTGTTGTCGGTGTGTGTGTGTGTGTGTGTGGGGGGGGGGGGGTTGGGTATTTCTTCATGCCACAAGGGACAGTTGTACATTGGTCAGGAGGGTACTAAGAAGTGAAGGCTGGTCATTTGCACAGCCTTCAAAATGGGAGGGGAATGTGGCCTTGAATTTAACACTTGAATGGCCATGCAGACTGACATACCCTTCTCTTTATAATTTCAAATGAGTCAAATATTGGCTTTACATGTCCCAAATACTATTAGAATGTGATCGCATGATCATGATACAAATTAGAATCATGATAGGATTACATTTCCCACTTGAAGTACAGGTCACTGTGAAAAGCTTACGAAAAACACAGGACCTCACTGTACTGTGAGACCTTGGTACTGGCTTGATGCCATTTGAACCTTATAGCCCATTAAAAGTGTGTACACATGTATACAGTACAGCTGCCAGTCCCTGTCACCATCAGAGGTTGCCATTCAATATTATGTAGGAGGGTGCCTGAGAGACTCAATGCCTACAGGAGGGCAAATGGCAGAGTGGTTATTGTCAATTTCTGGAGGGTGTGCTGGTCCTGCAATGAGAAAAGACTCTCTGTCACTTGGTCTCATTCATCACCTTACTGATGTTGCCTGCCTCATCTGTGCTGGAGGTCTTGAACTACCTTTTGAAAGCCAAAAATCTTTCTGGGATTGGCGTTATTGTAACTGTACTCCTCTGAACTGCTACTAGTGACACCATTGGTCAAGTCCAATCTAGCTCTTGTTCATCTGGGGAATGCATTGCTCTTGGGAGGGGGAAGGGTCTTGTGTTGATGACTTTCTAATCTGTGACAAGCATTTAAGTTTTCCCTGTTGCTCTCATACAGTATGAATGGTATCACACATAGTCTGATGTAAAATTGCCATTTCTGGGAGGGAGAATGCACAGACCTTGCTGTTAGATTGCCTGATTCTAGTGATGATGGTGTCACCAACTATTACTTTTGGGACATTTCTAAGTACCAGTTTGAACTTAGCTCCTCACAGTCAGCAGTCAGAGCAAGAGTCTTTGCATCTCAGGGGGTGACAGCAGTTGTTCATGGGTATTAGTTTGTGCACTGAACCTAGTTGTGAAGGAGGAGTTCTAGTCTGTAATGCTGAGTGGGGAGTAAAAGTTGTGGGGAGCTCACTGGAGCTCCAGTGCCTTTGCAGATGAGCAACAGCTTTGCAAATCAGTGTCTCTGCAGAAACACCTACACTGTGAAGAATACGAACACTCAGCTTAAGTACAGCCTTTATTGTTACTCCTAAGACTGGTTGAATGAATGCAGTAACAGCAACAGTTATTGAACACTGGGGAGCTCACATGGACAGTGGGCTTCCATTAAGTCTGAAGGATACACATGCAGAGTTCTGGAACATATTCAGTTGAAACACACAACTGGAGTACAGAGCTACACATACAAACTAGTGTAGACATCCAGGAAACACGATTAGATGACACTACATGTTGATATTGATGTTGACACTCATGAATACATTGGGAACATTGAAGACACATCTAAGAAACTCTGCAATACAAGAACAATCATAAATACAAGCTTACAATGCATTACAGAAGGAAATATCGCTTAGCTCCTTACATTTCTTACTGTTCTCACAGGCATCTTAGAATGATATCTAAACAGTTGTAAGTAACAGGTTATAAATGGGGAGCTAGAGAACTCCTGCAGCCTGGAAGATTGCTAAAGTATCTAAAAGTGGCTAAAACAGCCCAAATATGCAATTTAGATATTCCAAGGCAGGGAGCTAGCCTAGCTCCCCATGATACCAGAGAAGTTCCTTGCTGTCTGCTATTATAGTACTGAACAGTCTGATGGTTATTCTGGAGGTCCTACTTTCATAGGCATGCCCCTCCTATTTGTACCTAATACCTAACCATCAACATATCAGTGCTACTACACAAAGTAGCCTCAAGGTCAGGCGGGGAGCTACACAAAGGAGTGGAGTAGATTAGTGCACATTGTGGTCATTGCAGGTAGAAGGGTACACTGTACTAGATTTACACTAGTCCCATCTCATTCTGACCAGTAGTTAATTGTCTGGACATAGTGGGGAGCTGAGTAGGAATACAGTCTTACCATTGGTTGAAAAGGATCATACAATCCTCTGATTGGCTACTAGGATATGCATGTGCTGCATGGGTGCTGATTGGCTATTGCTGAGGAGCAATGCATGATAGGCATGTGATAAGAATGTGACAAGTGCATGGAAAGACTTGGGGAGCTAATCGCTTTGAAATGTGGCATGTATTAACTGCATCAGGCCAGAAATGCACAGAATGCATCTCTAGCTCCATACAATCGTACATAGATATACCTCAACCTGTTACAATGGTCTTGAAGATTCCCTTGAACTCGGCTCACTGCTTGCATTGCAATCTGTGTTTATTTCACTTTGGGAGGGTGTGGTGGTATTGTAAGGAGATTGCAAGAAAATTTCCCTTTGGGAGGATGTGCTGGTCCTGGAAGTAGTTGACCTAGTCTCAGCTAGGCTGTTAGATGACATGCTAGTTGCCTCACTGTCACTTTGGGAAGATGTGTAAAGCTCCTCTCAGATGTCTGTTTCAGTCCCTGTCTCGATGCCACTTGCTGTTTCTGAGTACATTTCACTTTGAATGGTGTCCAGGTCCTGAAAGAACTTAAATTATTGTCGATATAGCTTCTCCAGCCTCAATCTCCTCAAGGTCTTCAGATGCAGTGCCCTGCTGTGACAACTATATTGGTATTAGCAAATCTGGGTCACTTGCATCAATGATCACTGTGGGAGGGGTGGTGTTTTGTTATGTCTAGCTTGAATGTGTCTGACACTGGTCATGGGGGTTGCCCTCAAATCTGATCTGCTACCAAAGCTTGAATGCACAGTATAAGAATCACAGGCAGTATCTCCAATCCATTTAATGATCAGCTTCTGTACAGAATATTTCTCTTGGGAGGGTCTGCTGGTCCTGAAAGAACATCTTTATGGGAATGTTTCACTTTGGGAGGGTGTGTTGCTCCTGAAACAAAAGAATATTTCTCTTTGGGAGGATGTGGTGGTCCTAGAAGAGAATACTTTGCATTATGGATTATTTCACTGTGGGAGGGTGTGCTGGTCATGCAAGTGAATTTGCCATTTAGTACTAGAATGTTGAAACTCCGTGGTGTCAAATGGCACCTGTTTCTCCTCACTGATGTTCCCTCCTTTGTGAAGATGTAATAGCTCCTCCCAGAATCTCTGGTACCTACAACTGTGGCAAGTTGCCAATCATTGTTAGCTGATAAATGACACACTCCCTCACCTCTCAACAGTGGTCTTTATGGTCTTGCCTGTCTTGCTTTGTCATGCTGCTTAAAGTATTTGGCCTGCAATGATATTAAAGCTTGACAGATGGCTGTGATATTAACAGAAATTGCCTTTCTTGTTATGAGGCTCCTCCCATGAAGTATCTCTGTGGGTGTGGGCAAAACATCTCCCAGTGGCTGTGCTCTCAAACTGGTCAGGGATTCATCTAAAGTCCCAGTGGCAATGGCTTTCTCCATGAGCCTCTTCACTGTATGGATCTGTCTCTCAATGAAGCCATTACTTTGGGAGTAGTTTAGGTATGAGGTGGTGTGCTTGATGCCTAGACCTGAAAGAAAGCTGTTAAATTCTTCACTGCTAAAGGGGGGAGCATTGTCACTCATAACCTCATCAGGTGTGCCTTCTACTGCAAAAATCTCCTGGAGGTGGCCCTTGATGTTGGTTGCTGAAAGGTTGCCATAGTGAACCATCTCAAGATACTCCTCACAGAGGCAAGACAGATTGTCAGTAACAAGCTATCATCTATTGACAGCTTGTCCCTGAAGTTGCAATATGCCCTGGCCTCC
This sequence comes from Haplosyllis leylae, assembly GCA_038406175.1. Lineage (NCBI taxonomy): Eukaryota > Metazoa > Annelida > Polychaeta > Phyllodocida > Syllidae > Haplosyllis > Haplosyllis leylae. The sequence goes on from JBCAUG010018934.1 coordinate 4,998, forward strand.
TGGGAGTGTGCATTCACTGGTGCAGATAACCTTGTTGAGTAAGCTGATATACAGTGCCAGTTATGGAGTCCTCTTCAGTTGCCTCCTTCAGCTTGGCAATCCAGGTCTTGTTAAAAGCTACATAGTCAACAGGAATGTCCAGCTTGATTTCCACAGATGCTTGGGAGGGGCACCTGCTCAATGCATTGGCAAGCAGCATGTCCTTGGCTGACTTGTATCTAATGGTCATATCACATTGCTGGAGTTGAAGCAATATCTGTTGGAGTCTTAAGAAGAGTGCTTGTGAGGCTCTTCAAATGTATCATTTCCAGTGGCTTGTGGTCTGACTCCACTTTGAAGAGCCTTCACAGAATGTATGTATTAAATATCTGACCAGCAAACACAATGGTAAGAAGTTCCTTTTGTTATTCGCATTCCTGGTCTGTGTCTGTGAGGCTATTGCTGGCAAAAGCAATGGGCTGTCCCTCCTGGACCAAACAAGTGCCAAGGCCTCTTTAAGAGGAATCTGCCTGTACTGTCACTGGTTTGGTATGATCATAGTATCTGAGCAGCTGGCTGTTTTCATTTTCTGAAAGCTAGTATTTGCCACTTGGTCCAAGTGGAACAGTGCATCTTACTTCAGCATTGCCCTTAGTGGCTTGGTGTGGTGAGAGAGGTGTTGTATAAAGTTTCTTACATAGGTCACCATGCCAATGAAACTGGCCAGCTGTTGCTTGTCTATGGGAGGTGTCAATTCAGTGATCCCTTGGATGTTCTTCAGGTAAAGGTGCATGCCTTTGCTACTGTATTCAGCTCCAGAGACTGACACCTTTGGCCTCTTCACTTCCAGTTTCTTGCTATTCAGAACAAGGCCTTTGAGCTGGACAACATTCATCAAGTTAATGAGGTTAGCATCATGGTCCTGGTCACTGTGCCATAGATCACAATGTCATCATGCATGCTTATCACTCCTGGCCATTTTTCCATGATGAGGTCCATCTTCATTTGAAACACATCCTGGGACATCTGGGCACCAAATGGCATCTGCTTAAACCAACATCTGCCTTTGTGGGTGTTGATTACCAGTAGCTTGCTTTCCTCAGTTGGGTGTACCTTCAGGGCATCTGCCTTAGTGGTGACCACCACACTAGCCAGCTGATGAGCAATTTCCTGCACTGTCTGGGGCTTGTGGTTCTCCCCAATAGTGGTTTTGTTCAGGTCCCTCGCATCTAGGTAAGGCTTACTTCTCCCAATGGCTTCACATGATATGCAACAGATGATACCCATGGTGTTGGTTCAATTTGTCACTCCTTGTCCTACCATGTAGTCAATGGCCTCTTCAATGGCTGCCTTGCTTTCTATTGGTACCTTCCTCCTTGCCTTACTAATGGCACTGTTGGGTCAATCTTGATGTCATATTCTCCCTTGAGTGAGCCTAACCTGTCAAATGAATTTGGATGCAGTTTTAATAATTCACTGAGATTGAGCCAGGTTTGTGAAAGATGGGGTACTCCCTGCTGCCAGGTAGGTCTTGAGTTGAATTGGCTTGTATTGTCTTCTGGGGGTCTTGGTGACACTGGAGAAGGCCCTCAGTATTGATGTAGTAAGTTTCTTGGTAATCCTGTGGTTTGTAGTGTTGACATTTTGGCAAATTTGCTGATATTTCACTTTGGAAGGGTGTGCTGAAAGCGGTACAGATTGGCCACTTTGCTTGCTGTTTGGTTGATCTTTCTGAAACTTAGCATCTACCTCCCTGTCTATTTGTGAGCCTTTATGTTGTTTCCTCCCATGACCTCGGTTAGTTGAAGTTGGCTCCTTGCTGTTTTGGGAGTTAACCGTCTTGCTTGCTGGAGAATATTTCAGTATGGGGGGGGATGTGTGGGTCCTGCACACAGTGATTATCTTTGGGAGTGTGTGGTGGTCCTGAAAGAAGAATATTTTTAGAAGGATTTTGGAGTTTCTTAGTACTGAGGCAACTGGCCTTTTGCATTTGGGTGCCTTGTTGATACATAGCACCTTTACAAGACCCAGCCAGGTCACTGTGATATGGATGATGAGGATCTTGGCTTCTTCTCTCTCCACCACATAATACCTCACAGGATAATATTTCTTGTCACTGATGTTCTGAGTAGGCACTATGATCCATCCATGTGACTGCAGAATGCCACCATCATATGTCTCAAACTGTGCCAGAGTTGGTTCTAGGGCTAACTCTTTGGGCAATCCCTAAGATGTCTTGCAGAGTTGAGGAAACAGCCTCCTGAAATGACTCAATGGTATACAGTTTGTCTCAGATCCAGGGTCAACCTTTACCTCCATGGCAAAATTCTTGCCTTTAAATTTACAATGAATATCAGTGATAATCTCAGATTTGCCATCACTGTCAGTATACACCTCTGTTGCTTGTGTGGGGAGAGTGTTATGGCTAATAAGTTCCTCTTCACTATGCACATCTGGACCCAGTGGTTCTTCTTGCCACATTGATGATACATTTGTCTCCATGCTGGGCATTCACCATGGTTGTGGCTCTCCCACACTTCCCACAGGGCTTCTTTTTCTCAAAAAAGACTTGGACAAAGCACTGGTTTGAACAAGGGGGTTATTGCAAGTAGACACAGGCCCTGAATGAGCTTGTTTGTGAGCTTGGTACTCTTGGCAGGTCCTCTCATGGAACTTTACCACTTCAATAATTTTATAACATGTGAGCTATTCAGGCTTGGCATTATGTACAAATTTTCAAACCTCAAAGTTAATTGTGGAATGGTAAAGAAGGTCTGTCTTACGTGACTCCACCTTGGGAGGGTTGAATTGCCACCTCCTTATGAGTTCCTTGGTGTAGATGTCCAGTTCTGCTGTTGTCTGGTGTATTCCCTGCTTGATACCAGCAAGGTACTCATCCCTGGCCTGCCAGTGTGAGCTCTTTTCAAAGCTATTGGCAAAGGCCTCAAAGACCTTGTTGGGTTTCAGTCAGTCTGCTTCTGACAACTGTTCCTTCAAGGTTATAAATCCCTCAGATGCCTCCTTGCCACCGAAGAAGAGAATGATGTCCACCTTGGTCTCCTCTGTGGTCTGGACTATGTTTTAGTAGATCCCTGTCCTTTCCTCAAAGAACTCCTGGGTCACAAGCTTGTCTTCTGCATGCCAATCCATGTGAAGCACCAGATCTTGTGGTATTGTGGACAGACCTGCCATCATTCTCTAGTTTTGAAGATAATTTCACTTTGGGAGGGTGTGCAGGTCCTACAATGAAAGAACTCAGGGAGGGCAATAAATTGGACACAACAATGGTTCACTTGGTATGTATGTCTGGGACACTGCACTGTGCCTATATCCTAAGTTTAAGAAGGCCAGTACCAGCTGTTACCATGCCAAGTGAATATTTCTCTTTGGGAGCATACAATAACTGCTTCAGAGAATGTTTCACTTTGGGGTGTTGTGGTCCTGAAAGAACTCAGTTTTGAGACGTTAACTGAAGTGAAAACTGGCTGCTACTTGAGAGGGTGTTACTTGGCTTGCTTGGAAAGGCAAAGGCAACTGAATGGATCCTTCCAACAATATGTACTGGACTTTATAGACTGATGCTCACTTGCTGTTACTGTACTGATTGACCTTATTAAATGCTTTAAGTTTTAACTGGGTCACACCAGTTTGACAACACTCCCATCAAAAGTATTTACCCATGCAAGACAAAATCGCAAATGATTGGCTAAGGACCTTTAATCAGAGATTTTACTGACACTATTGGCTTAAATTGCTTGTTAACACTTAAAACTATAAAACCTGATTCCCTTGGGAGGGTCCTGTGCCACAATCTTCCTACTGTACTCTACTGACCATGATGCAATGGCCTTCTCTGTGAGCACACTTGTTCTGCACAGAAGACCCATTGCCAGAGTGTGAAAAGGCAAACCTTGGGAGGGACCTTCCTGCACTGCTACAGTCAATTGGCACAAGGAAACACATCCAATGCAATAGTCCAACATTTGATGAGATCTCATGTAAGTCTGAGCTGCCACCAAGTTGGAGGGGGGGGGGGTTATAAAGACAAGGACACAGTGTATGGTTGGCATGTTACTTTATTGCCTCAAGGGTCAAGTTGTTCATTGGTTAGGAGGGTGAACTGGCCGCTTGTACAGCCTTGTGTATGGAGGAGAATATGGCCTTGAACGTTCTGAATGGTCACTGTTCGACAGTTTGTCAGTCCACATCCGGGGGGGGGGGGGTGTCACGGTTTACTAAAGTATTGTTTTACCTGTCCGTGTATATCTCCGCACACTGTTACAGGCGTCGAAACCGGCTGGACGTTCGATTCTTCTAGTAATAACTCCGCCACCAAATCACATAATTTCTGCAAGGTTTAAACGAAATTTCATATCAAGATGAAGATGTTACGAAACTCTAAACGACACAATTAAGATCCGTGTTTCTATTAAAATCTGAATTTCTAGTGCTATTTTTTGGGTCTGTGAGGGTCCAAAATCTACTGCAAAATCTATCAGAGTTACTCAGGAGATGGACCAATTTTCTGCTCATGTATGTATGAACCACAAACCTTTAGATCGTTCTCTGGGAGGTATTTACACTCCTTTGCGATATCAACCCACTTTTCCACGTCCATTTTGAAAACTGTTTTTAACTCAAGGTGGCAGAACTGGCGCTAAATGCACTTTTCGTCGGTAGTGGGCAGCACCGGCTGGACCTCTGATATTTAGCGCTTTCACTTTCCTGCGGTAGCTGGTAGCACCTGCTGGACTGCTAAATTTCTCGTTTATGTGGTAAAATAAAATTGCACACCAGTTTTAGTCTCAATACAGAATCGTACACATATATAGGGATTCGTATCTCCGTAAGGAGATGCTTGCTGCTTGGCTGGTGAGTCCGTGGGATAGGACATCTATGGTCTGGGGGCCGTCCTATCTCTCCCCTTTCAGGTAGTGCCAGTTGAGCTGTGGGCAGAGACACAAACCTGGGGTAACACCCAACCTGGGGTAGTCATCACAGAGCGGAGGCGGTCTCCCCCATGGTGGTCAGGGTGGAATGTGCCGGCGGCAGCTGACCCCACTTGTGGGCACCTCTGTGTGATTCTGTACAGGAACACCCGGCTACCTTGGACCAAAAATTTTTTGAAAATAGTAATATCAACATGATTTTGGAACACAATTTGCACTAGATATTTAGATATTTATTTTATTCCTGCAGAGCTGAAAACGATCAGCTTTTTAGGAGGGCGAAAATCCCAGATTTTTTTTCACATTAATAAAAACCTGGTGAAATTAAAGAATTAAAGAAAATTTAGCCTTTACGGTGATAAATCTAAGGGTGCGGAAGGCACGCCCCGCTCCGGGCCAAAATTTCTTCATTTTTCAGGAAAATATTGTCAAATAGAGATTGGTGTCATCTGAGAAATCTTGGGTATGGTACTGGCTAGGCGGAGGGGCATGAACCTATTATGGCCAAAACTCGTAAAAATGAAAGTAGAAAGTTGTTTAAATCCTTAAAATTTTCATTCTTTACCATTTTCCTACGTTTGTTTTTTTTTAAAATTAGCTCTCGAATGAAAATGCGAGAGATTAAGTGGTCCTGTTGATGAAATAGTGCTATTTTTTGTTCACAAATTTAGCGTCATAATCTGGCGTCGTGACGTCATTCGAGAGCTTGGAAACCGTTGTCATGCAGGGTTGCTTTATTTAGAAAGAACTGATATTTACACCAATATTTACACTGTCTTGGTTTGTGTAGTAAACTCAACCCCAGTCAGAATTGAGTGTCCGCCAGGTCAGTGAGGAGAGCAAGAGTTGTTTAATC
>JBCAUG010018945.1:0-10780 GCA_038406175.1 Haplosyllis leylae
GTACTACGTACGCGGTCGGTAAAAATTGGAAAAATGTGTTGTTGAATTTAACGTTTTAGTGAATGAACAGGAAAGTTTTTCTTTGGAAATAAATATCAAGATAATTAAATGAAGCAATGCTTATAGATATGTTTTTGTATTGCAACCACAGATTAAGACGATAATCTTTAATATTCGGAATGATTTTAAAATTTTTAACATTCCATGACAAATACTCTCATTTCCTATGACATTTATTGATGACGAATATACCAAAAAGAACAAGAATAGTCAATACAAATTTTATTAAAAATGCTAGAGAATAATCCGAACTTATTTTTGAATTTGTCTTATCAATTTAAATCATTTTTCATTTGACTTGCAACAGTTAGTCACTTTTTCGCTCCATCCCGTATTCCATTCCAAGGTCAAAAATAAATAAATACCTGTTGTACACTCCAAAATCAGGCAGCCAGACCTGTGTAGGAAGCACAGTGACCGATCTGATGCCTCCAAAGTCAGCTGGATCCCATTGTAATAACTCATCAACCCATATCTATCGTCAGTGTAATCATAAAGTAATACATCTGAATTACATGGATCAACATTGTGCCATGATGACAAAATAAATATACTATGGAGTTGGTTTAGAGTCAAGTGGTAGTCAGTACTAGCATATTTATTACTCCATTATTGATAGTCATTTGCAACTGACGTGTTGTCAAATAAATGTAAAGTAAGGCAATGAATTGCTATTTTCAAAGTTAGGAAATTCTGCAGTATAATGCTAACAACTGATCTGATTTTGCTGCAGCTTTTTATCCATTTGATATTTTGGATACATCTGTTTATCATCTGGTTTACTGTTATTCAAGTCACCCACAAGAATATACATGAAAAATCATTCTGTATTATGATAAAGGAAAACCAGAAATGTGTTGAATTTACAAAATACCCTCACTTTCATGAGCCCCAATTATTGTTCAAGGGATTACAATGCACATTTCAAGCTGTGCTGTGTCTCTTCAGAATTTTATATTTTCAATTTATTATGCAATTACAACTTACAACATCTTGCCACATGTAAGTCACCAGGGTTTCCGATCTTTCCTCCTGAAAATTGAAAAAAACGTCATAGAGAAATTTTCATAGAGAAATTTAGCATTGTAACTTACTCACGATCACGTTCATGTTTTTATTTTTAGCGGATACCGAACCTCAGTAAGAGAGAGGACAAACATGAAATTAAAGTATTTGTCTACCTAATGTTACAGGAGTAAGTGGACATTGGCTCCGCGGGATCCATTGCTGTATCTCTATTCTTGCAATAATTTTTTTCTTCAATTTTTTAGAGGACACAAGTCCTTTTATTGGGCCACTGATACCCCCTATTTTGGAATCTGGTGACGCTGCCCTGGGTTTCAAAGCCAGGGTGGATCCCTTGCTTTTGTGCTTTCTCACCAGCATGCAATGAATTCTTCAGATTTACCTCTGGTGCGAAGCATAGTGTGGGGACACCTGCTAATCTTTTGATGACCAGCATTGCAATAATTAATTTACAAGGTACTCACCAGGTCCAATATTTTACCAAGATTGAAGCTAATGGAGACATTGACGGGTTTGGTCGGATCTCTTAGCGGTCTCGCCTGACGCTGGTATCCACGGAGAATGTGATCAATCAACTCAGACTCGTTGTTACGGTTGTATGTGATATCTATGGAAACAAACAGGGAGTCATAAATGTTGAGAGAGGAACCCTTTGGCTTTGTTCTTATGTTGCCCAAGAAATCGATCCCAGTTATGTCATACTATTCTCCCGTTAGTGCCCGCTAAAATGTGTCAATCACGTCTACCCTTACTGATTTCACACTGGGTTCCTGAGAAATAATTTGATGTCGGCCTTTGGCTGACTGGCTCAAAGGAAATGATATTGATAACCTCTTTCTATTTTCTTTCCTCCATTTGATGCTATTCCTATTTGTTGCCTTGGACTTTCAAAATGACTTTGGAGTGCTTTTGAAGCGAAATGTAGTCATTTGTTCCAATTAAATATGTGTATCAGGCGTCACAGAAAGAAATTTAATTAAACGTAGTTTTGTTATCTTTTACTGCCTTTATTGCAGAAAAATTGATGCGCCGAAAAATTGTCGATTAAAAGAAAAAAGACAATTTTCGTCTGATGTTTAATTAAAGGAAGATAGTACTCACCACAGGTTACTAGTGTCACATAGAATAATAGAATTATCCACTGGAACATTCTTGATTCACTGCAGCATTGTCGGGAATAAGAAGTTTTGTAACGTTTGAAAAAATTATATTGAACAAAGACGCTCCTTCACCAAGCTCCTCTGATTGTCATTTTTAAAAATCTAACTACCATTATTACCCAATGTTTACTTTTCGTCAGAGAACTCCATTTTCTGCCCTTAACATGACTTTGCCCTTGAAACATGTTCCATTAGACTAAAGTAATAAAAACTTTTATCCATGTTGAACACGTCTTTCTATTGTTAATTGCCTTGTTATTCCTTTGTAATGTAATGTTTCATTACCAGTTTGGTCTTTTATTATACACACAGGGCTTTCCATCTTCTAACCAAACCATTTTTTTTTGTTTTTGGCATGACAAACCTGATTTCGCCTGATCTTTGTTTATCTCCCAGTTCCTTTTATAAAACTACTACACTGGTGCAAATTCCGTTTTTCTTACAAGGCAAATAGAGTGGTAAAAGCGTCGATGGTGCCTGATGTGGCATTGCTCCTGGCGGGACTTAAAACCGCAAGAGATACGTAATCAATGGAGTTCGCCTCCTCGCATAACTCAGAGTTGACTTTTATTACCCAACAGAAAACAAGTGCATCATTACTAGAAATGAACGAGAACGCAAAAAATATGGTTGGCACCACCTGAATTCAAAATAAGATTGTGATGGATTTACTTTAAAGACAGTTTCAAGGTTGTTGCCAATTTCACCCAGTTCGTGAAAAAGTCGACTGTACAGTCAATTTCCAAAAAGGAATGTCTTTTTAAGTTTTCCATTTTAAATCCAAGACCTAGACCTTTCAAAGCTCTCCGACATTATCGACGAAAAACCACACAATTATGAAGTATGAAAAACCTGGAATAACAATATATTGACCACAAATTATACAACCTGTATTTATTCACAGGGTTTTTTTTTGTGGTGTGGTATTGATTTAACAATTAGACGTTGACACAACTTGATGGTTTTATACCCGTGGGTTTGTTACAGCTGCAGTAGCGCTGCCAATTTTGACCTTTACGTGAAAACGACACAGCTTAGCAATAGCACGAAGCCAATGCAAATTCCACAACTGACAACACTAAGTAAGCATTTCAAATTGCATTTGGGAGATATTTTAAGCCTAACATTATTACGAAGGTTCACATTGCTTCCATTATTTTTTTAGTTTAGAAATTTAGTTCAACAAGCACTTTCACCTGTCCCCCACAACTCCGGATGGGTGTGTCTATTCCATTCCATGACAAATTAGGTCATGTTCTCTTGCCATATTCTTTGTCATTCAATTTGTATTCACTACACTAATACCATGATAACAAAAAGTAGCATTTTATTTCTGTCCAAAAATGTTGCCAGCATACATAGATTCTTGCCAAGAAAGTGAAAAAACAAATGTATTGACAAATTTGCAATGTAAACATCGCAACGTGTTACTTACCCGTACGTTTCATTTTCCATAAATTGTCACGTATTCGAATGTATTTCATGCACAGAAAATCCGTGCTTGTTGCCTTGGTTTTCAAGAAATGCAATGTAGTTCATTGTTTGATTAAAATCAACTTGTAAACTGAGAAAACTTTCACTAAATGTCTCTTTGAGAACTAAATTACCGCTTAATTCGTAAGAACAAACATGAGATCAAATTTAGTATGAATCAGCCATTATCTAATTTTGTTCACTTTCTATTTTCGTATCCGCTATGAATCTAAATTTGATCATTTAATGGACAAAGATGGTTCTTTTTTCTGTAGATCTACACATTTTACGGATCGATAGAGTGGTTTGCATCAATGGGGAACACTTTTAATTTTAAAAACGTTTAGTTGGTTCAGGATGAATATTTGCAGTATAATCATGGGATGCATATGCTATTATTTGAATATAAATAAATTTAGCAATATTATTGCCGCTAAAAACAGCAATAGTTTATTCTTTTGATATTTGGCCACTTACTGAATATTTGGCTTGATGACTGACCAAAGTGCCTAATTATATTTTCAATCATGAAATTCTAAATTAGCAGGTGCTACTTTTCACTGACTTTAATGGCAATAATATTGCTAGATTCATTGATATTCAAACAGTCACAGGTGCATTGATATTAAAGTTAAAATAGGATGAAAACATCATTCTATTGATATCCAAAAAATGGTCATGAAGTCAACAATTTGTGTGGTATTACTAACAATACAGGTCTTTCATATCAATGTCTCCTTGAATATCAATAACATTAATTACACTCTAAAATAGGTATATTTGTTTCAAATGCAAATAAAAATGTGTAAAAATGATCAAATTATAAATAGTACATCTCTACTGATGCCCTGATTTTATTTTGTCCAATAAGTTGTCAAGATGTGACACATACCTTATTTGTATATTTGAGTTTTTGGACCACATTAAATTCTGTAAAGTAGTACTGAATATTTTAAAAGTAAATATAGAATACAATATACAATCTGCACATTTTAACTTTATTTGAAGTAAAAAATGTGAAAAAATGAAGAAGATATATATGGCAGAATGTATAAAATGATACGGAAAACCTGTATCGAACACAACAGTCTAGGATAATGGGTCCCAATTGTAGAGAATATGGCCTACTATGAGCACTGATCTACAATGGATCTTTTCGTTCCTCAGAACACTTCTAATTGACAGTAATGCAGAAAATTTGGTTACGTTTATCATTAGGAGATTTCTTTCGAATTAAGAGGCTGAAATTGCATGAAAACAGGCCAATTGAATCCCCTGTTTCACACCTTTGCAGACTTAGTGAATAAAGGTTGTAGCGCAGCAGACCACTGACTGGTTCAAGCGTAATTCTCAATTTTCTCCTATTGCATGCTTAGACATTTGAGCCTAACATTATAACGAAGCCCTAAATCCCCTCGGCAACCATCCATAATTGTTGCTAGATCAGAAATTTAGTTTAACACGTCCTTTCACCTGTCCCCAACAACTCCGGACTGATAGCCAAGTTTGTCTGTTCCATTCGATGACAAATTATGTCATGTCCTCTTGTCATATTCTTTGTCATTAAATTTGCTAACTTCAGACAAAGTGTTGGGCAAAAAAGAAAGACTAACATGAACACAAGCTCAAACAATAGCTCTATTTCAATATCACATTGGACCAATTATACTTTTTTCACACTGCAGATTATTTAGGCTTGCAGCTGTATAATATGTGTAAACTATTATCGAAGCTAAAATAACAAAAATTAGAAAGAACAATACAAAACACAACTGGTCAATTTTTCTCGTCGCCACCTTCCACTGTGATTCCATTTTACTTTGGGTCAGCTCTTTCTTGTTGTGTTTTGACTGTTGATCCGGGCGAGAGTCTTTCCAACTTGGCTGGCCATTAGACTGGCGCACTGTTCCATTGGAGAGACCAGTTTGCCCGTTGGACAGACTAGATTCTGTCGTCTCAAGTTTGACACCATTATCCATAATCTCGGTCGATTCCCTTCGTTGGAGCTCTCTCTTGTCGTTGAAGTCCAGACATAAAATTCTGCACAGCCATCGGGGCACGGGAGAATCGTGGCGCTTGTGATGAATATGTAACATCATTACCGTGACCAAGAGAGATAGTCCAGTTGTCCCCATGACTAAGGACAGGTAGATTGCTGAAACAAACAAGTTAAATGTAGTATGTTCACTTATTGATAACCCTCTTATTAATTATTATGTATTAAAACAAATGATATGTCAAGATCAGTAGAAGAAAATAAAACATAAACTGAAACGCAAAAATACCAGATTTTGAGTAATTACGGAAAATCTTAATCGATCAATCGAGAACATTAGAATTTTTTATTTTGTCTGAGATTTCATCACAGTCATTCTAGTTTTTCACGATACGCATTTCTGAGTCAATTATGAATTAATTGTTTGAGTTAATAATGTACTCACAATCTATCAAGTACTGGAAATATTAAATAAATTAAATGAATTAATAACTTAAAATCTAAATTGTAATTATTCTTAAAAATTGCATTTTATTTCTGTCAGATCTGACAGTATCCAATCATCTGTACGGGCACTTTTCGCTGTGCTATTTTGTCCATAGACACCGCAACAATGCCTAGAACAGCAATGTCCATTCGTCAAGCGGCAAGGTGCATTTCATAGTAATGCAAGAGTTTCACTTTTCTTTGACTTTTCACTTTGACATTGACATTGCACATGAATACTCACTGAGAATTGGCATGTTTTCCGATGTCCGTGGTAACCGTTCCTCGACGACCAGCAGAAACACAGAGAACGACAAGAGAACTGTGATTCCGAGTGAAACTTTCTCTCCTGATTCCGGCGGCAGCCAAAACACCAACAGATCCATGATGGACAGGAGGATGATGGGAATTATTACATTGATAACAGTGTACTTATCTTTTCTCTCAAAAACCATGAGGAACTGGAATGAATGAAAGGTAATCGTGTTTTTCCTATTTTGGTTTTGGATCTTGCTGAATTAGACAAATTAGACTAATTCATCTAATTGCACATGGATACTGGAATTGATTATTCGTGGATAGATGAAATTTCATCTGCACTATCCATGGAGCAATTGACTATTATTCATTGATAATGTAGCACTATGCATGGATAGTGCAAAATGAAGGAACGCTCTCCATGGATAATGAAAAATGAATTTGCAGTATCCATAGATAGCTGAACACATTATCTGTGAACAAATTACTATTCATAGATAATAGATTCCAGTATCCATGAAGCACTTTTCTAATTCAACTAATTAGATGAAATCACCTAATTTCAAAACCAAAATAGGAAAAACACGAATATTCTACATACTGAAAGTAAAGGGTAAAGCGAACCATATGACCTTCCAAGCAGAGATGCCCAGTTATTATGCTCAATCAAAAAAAATAGCCTGGCGTCCTGATAACCCCGATTGCCTGAAATTGGACGCCATGTGGCAGAGAAATCCTGGATCCACCACTACTACATTTTTAAATTTTACACCTATGGTTGCTGTACCCACTTGTGACGTGTTGTGGCGTAAAACTCTTGTCAAAACACAGAGTTATGCTTCACTGACCACCAGCTGTATTGTTATTGAACTGTGGTCAATTATAGTGCATTATGGTGGCCCATTGACAAATAGTAATGCATTCTGCATGTCAGTTGTCCATAGAAATTTGTAGGGGGAATCACGAAACAGTTTTGAATTGTAGTAATATGTAAATTATAATTAGAAAGAAGTTAATTTCATCAAATATTTTTGTCTGAAAAAATACCATTTTAACAATTAAAACAGAGAGTAAAGTTTAAAATAATTTCACCATGCAAATGTTGAGAAAAATACAGATTACCATGGATTTCAATAGACCTGGAAGCCAACTTCGTCATTCAAATACTCAAAAACAGAATGGTGAACCTTTTTCAAACTTCACTGAGTGATTCCAATTATCATTGTTGACAATTTGCACTATAATTTATTGCATTCGGTTGATTTATTTCAAGCGGGTACAGTAACCTTAAATTTACCGTGAGGTGTGATAGTGGTTCAGGTCCTTGGATGATGTGCGCATATCCGCAGCTATTCGCCAGTCTCCATTCACCATTCTCCGTGTAATCATTGTCAGGAGTTATGCCACTGGACCCTAAGTGTAGGTGTTGTTCGTCACCGTCATACTCCCAGTTCCCCATTATTAGCTGACAGACCTAAAATAGACATTGTAACAGAGAAATGCGATTAGATTGTATTCTCCAAGGCAATCAATACAAATAATAGGCTGTAAATGTCATTACTTATTCAGGGCTTCAGTAAAATGAGATATATCCAGGGAATTGATGGATTAGTTACAGGTACGCTCACAGCAGTTGTATCTTCCAATGTACTCTTCTTAAATTCTCGTCACAATATAAAAGATGTGTTGGTCTACAAGGGCACTTTAAAAAATTCTACTCATCGTAGAAGGACTTTCTTTCACTGCATGATTTTCAATGAAAGTGTATTCAGCAATATAATTCTATCCACCGACCTTTTTGGCTGAAAGGTTCTGATATCAGCACTGACTTTTTTAGCTGCGCTTAGACGTGGATCTGTCTATTGATATCCAACACATACCACTTTCACGAATAGATTTCAAATAAAACCACTACTATTTCATTTTTGAGAAATGATATGATTAAGAATTAAAATAGAAGTCGGTTTCTGCATGATTCTAATGTCACCAATACTACTCTTTATTGAGTCCTTTTGGTTGCAGACCCTCCAGTTAGCAATTGGAGTATTCAGGCTTCTTCATCCAGGGGGTGACAGCAGTTGTCCATGGGTTTCTGTTCATGCACTGCACCACAATTTGGGTAAAGGTAGAACATTTTAGCAGTACTCTCTCCATGAAGAAGTGCAAAGCAAAAAGAAACACACCAGAATTCATGCTTGAATACTTTATTGTACCTATTTCAGCAGGTATAAGGTGAGCCCAACTCTAAATGAGGGGTGTAGTCTGATAGTCATAACTATTCAGAAAAGCACACTCAAGGTTTAGCATATAAAGACAAAACACCCTGCAACAGTGGCATAATGATTAGTCATACAAACATTACAGAAATTATATTGTCCCTATTGCAGATAAGGTATACTATTACAAAAATGGATGGGAGGGGGTCCACCACTAGGCCAACAGTGAGACAAGTGCCAAAGTGCTCAGAATGGTAAAAGCAGCCTTTTTAGCATACCCTCAGTCTCACTGGGTCCAGAGGAGTCCAACACCCTCCATACCTGCAAAGTTCAATAGCATGGCATTGGTGTGAATAGTCTGGTGTCCAGCCCACCTTTCCTGAGGTCACATGGGTGATCAGGATATTTATAGGATATTTAGAGCACCATAGTGTTCATACTCCCCAAAAAGTAGTTCCATACAAAGGATGAGGTGAGGAGTCACACTCCAACCCTTTCTTAGGTGTTAGTAAATACTAAGTGTGATTTAACTATTGTCTCCAAGTAATTTGGAACATTTTAAGATGGGCACTAGTGGAGGGGTGCAAGATTTTGTTAACCATGAGTGTAGCTGCTCAGTCCAGACATTACATCATTGCTCTGGCTTCTCATTGACCCATGTGTACCTCATATTCACACTAAATGCTGATTGGTCCAAAATAACCTTTACAAGGTTAGAGGAGGGTGTCCAGACATGGCTGCCCATAGATGCACCCAGTCAACTGGAAATGCCTGGACACCCTCTTACTACACCTTGTGACACTAATCCATTTAAACCAAAATTTACTGAATAAATTAGCAGCGATACAAAAAGGTCCTGCTACGAACTGCTAGATTCTGGCATATTTTCAGTTTTTGAAAAGTACATTGAATCTGGTACCTGAGTATCAAACGGGAAGTAGGTGACTTTATGGGGACACGTTGTGCGATAGATTCCTCCTGGATGCCACCTAATGCTTCCATTACTGTGCAAAGAAACCCTGAAGTATCTCATGTGATCTTCAAAAAATATCTTCTCTGCGCTACACAAAACAAAGATAAAGTGCATTTAATCATCGCTTCGGGAAAGTTTTTTTTTTTTTAATTGGATTTTTTAGGACTATGTGGTGGCGCCAGGACACTAACGGGTTTACTGGGTTACGTTTAAATAGAAAATATACAGTAATTACTATTATGTCGACAGACAGTTATTTACCACCACTTGTTAAGTTAGCATTCAGTTTCTATTTCCAGAACGTCCATACTCTTTGATATCACTACTATTTGATATCCAGAGGGAAGTCTTGCCAGCCAGACAGATTCACCGTCACTATGTCTTTTCATTAGAATTCTGTTCTTGATTATAACATTATAAATACCTATTAGTCACTCCGAAATCGGGCAGCCAAACCTGGGTTGGAAGCAACGTGACAGACTCGATTCCACCGAATTCGGATACATTCCACTGCAACAATTCGTCTGTCCAGTGCTACAGTTAAGCAAAAAACAAAACAGGTGATGAAAGAAAGGTTCACATGAATATACAAGTATGCTAGTATTGGGGTACGCCACTTAAAACTTTTAAAGATTACCTGAGGAATTTTTGTGGCATATCCGATCATTAAAAGAAGCGGAGTAGAACAAAAAAGCAGCCGTTCGATTTTGAGGAACTCCGAATTGGAAAAAGATTTTAAAAAAAAGCAGTCGATGAAACTTTACGTAGAACAGCACGCTAAAAAAATTGCGGTGCTGAGCAAAAAAGTCCTTATTGTTTTTTGAGAAATTCCAAATTAATTCTGGTTTATTTTTCAAGATAGAGCGTTACTGTCGCATTAGATGAACTGGATAAAATAGACGGGTGTCAGCAGGAGTCATTCGAGTTTTCCCTAAAGTAGATCATTCTGCCAACATTGCCAGAATTGTATTGGTTGAGTATACTGTTGGATCAGTTGTTGAATTAAATTTTTGATAAAGATTTGACAAAGTTTTAGCAAAATAATATTGAACAATATGAGCAAGATCTTGCTCATGAAAACATAGTCAGCACTTACTTGTTTTACCAAGTGTGCAAAGTGCATGACATTGTC
>JBCAUG010018956.1:0-10780 GCA_038406175.1 Haplosyllis leylae
CAGGTGCTAAATGACACCACATATTACAGCTCTACTTACAATAATTCAGTATTACTTCATATCATATGGTTCTATTTTACCACGAAATAGAAGCAAAGACACAAAATTGAAATTGAAAATTGGTTTATTTCAAATCTAAACACCAAAATACTGGACATTGATCAACTTCAGGGTAACAGCACCCAGATTAAAATTATCTACAGAGTGTTGACTACAGAGTATTCATAACTCAAAAGCATAAAGCTTCACCAGGTTAACCAATTCACACCATTTCTAGGTGAAATGTCACTGTCTAAGACAGTAATCTCCAGAATTTTTACGCAACCCATTGCCACATAGTCCGGTCAGTCAATGCATTGACCAGCAAGACTACCCCAAGTAAAAATAAAGGAGATCCACATACAAAGAGTATCACAGATGGCAAAAAACAAAAATAAGTACAAATAACAATGTCACTATGTCACTATCAATATCCCAAAAGGAATGTCAATATTCAGTAACATTTTAAAAGCGGAAGTAAGAATGAGTTGTTTTGTCTGTGTCCTGACCCTGATGGATGGAATTGATCCCTTGCCCTTCTTTTAAAGAGCAATGGTACTTGGTCTTCATATAATTCGCCTTGGTCTTCACAAGCAGGCCTCTTTACCTGCCCTTTGATCATAGAATCTTCATCTGTCTTGGCTTTTAGCAGCTTAAACTTGTTGCGGATCAAGTACTCATCTCTCTTTTGAACATTAAATTTAAAAGAAGAGTTGACAGCTCTCCAGTATGCAGCTAGTCCACATTTAGTGAATCTATTGTTCATCACTAGCTTATCATCAGCTCTGTCCCAAACATCACGTAATTTTAGTACCCTCATGTTTTCAAATGTGGATACCCTGCAACAAGCCTCCACACATTGGTTAAAAATTTGTCTTACTTGTTTATTAGCGTAATCAAAATTGCCATGAATGGCAAGTTCAGCCCAATAGATTTGTGTGTGCTCTGCCAGTCTGGCTTTGAGAGGAAGTTGGCGTCTCCTGTTTTGTAATGATTCTGTGATCACTTCTGCCAGATACTCAATCCAAGGCCCCAGTAGAGAGGCCACTGCATATTTGTTGTATTGTAAATATTCAATAAGGTCATCATCCAGCATAACAATGATGAAGTTCGGCATGTAGAATTTAGAATTCAAAGCCAACATGAATGAATTGACAATCCTACTGAGAACGTTCTTGTTTTTATCACTGTACTTGCTACTGCAAAAGGATGTTACCTTGAAATGGTCTTTGATGTAAAAACCTTCAGCCTTCTTGAAATTTTTTCTATATGATTCTGCAATGAAGTTATTACCAAGAAACCACAGTTTGGTGAGGTCTTTCGGGTCTTCTGAAAGTAAAATTTAATGTGGCCTAATTCACCATGAATATTATCCAGGATATTGTGATATAAAAGATTTTCTTAATAAAATCCACAGAAACTAAATAGCAGTGAGCAGTGAGTCATGTGTGATTTGAACAAAAAGGGGGTGGAGCTATATAATTATATGTTGGCATTCCATGTTTCATCGGAAATGGTAAGTTCTGGTGCATATGTACTTGGTCAATGAGACACGCAAATCATGGTAATTCCACAATTTCTCCGTTGATCATGATAATTCAGAGAAAATTTTCGTGACATTTCGTGATTTTCATGTTCAAAGGTCATTTAAACATGATATGCAGCCTCGTTGCCACATGGAAATCTTTAGACAGAGATCACCATAGGTCACTATTTGTTGTTTACAGTGTTGTTTACAGTTTGTTTACAGTGAGTACTTTCCCCAGTAACAAACTGTGATAGTCTTACTTTACTATCTGGTGATGGAATATCATTAAAGAACATTCTAAGTTCTAAACATTCTATGTTCTAATATATTTGTAGACTATATTAGACCTCCATCTTCCCATCCTCTTCACATCCTCTATGGAATAATTATATTTGATTAAATCAGAAGTTCTTCCAACTCTAAAACTGTGCATTCCATACATATAAGGATCTAATCCAATTCTGGATAGACATGCCTTCAAAACTTCCCTAGCATTATTAGGGGTAACAGGTGATCCATCTCTGAAGATAAAAAATTGTTCCTGAGGTGTACCATATTCAGACCTCAATGCCATGTATTGATTAACTAACTTGAAAGGACAGAAAAGTCTACTAGCATAAAATCCAGATTTTTCAGTGAAGTTTGAAGTAATTCTTATTTTTTCAGGTCTCATGCTCAAGTCATGTGTTTTTGATGAATATAACACCACTAGTATCTTGTCCTTGTTCAAAGCAGAATGTATGTCTTTAGCCTTGAGTACATGATCAATAAGGGTGACTTCCCCTACTCTCATTAAACCATAATAAGACAGTGCAAACAGTGCTTTGTACATGACTTCCAGGTAAAATTGGCCACAAGGTCCATACATCCTCTGAACCTTAAAGAGTAATAATTCTAACAAGCTACACTGAATGGGCAATCTTGTATGCACTCTGTCATTTACTAGCTTACAAGCTTTGGTCAATGAGACCAGCAAAACCTTCCGGTCATCCCAAATATATCCATCATCAAGTAGCATGTTTTTGATAGCAGAAACATATGACTTCACAGTGGAAGATTGCATTCCTTGATCAATTTTGTGTGCAATGAAAAGTGATACTCTGTCTTCCCAAGCTTTAGGTTTGACATCCAGATTAATTAAGAATTTGTTGAATTGCCTCCAGACCCTGAGATAATTCTTTGATGTGGAACTCCTGCTTGATTGTCCTACTAACTTGTCTATTATGAACTGCAAATGCTTGGATGAGATCCTTGAAGAATGTGATGATCCACTTCCATAATTCTGTCTTCTGTGTGAGGATCCTACAAGGTAATAAATAAACTGGAGATCATAAATAATTTACTTCATCCAAATCTTTGATACAGGCCATATCTCCTCAGGGATGTTCAACACTGGCTCATTGTTCATGTATGGGGCTAACTCCCAAAATCTATTGAAGTCAAGTCTAGATAGAGCATCAGCTTTTCCATTGTCACCAGTAGAGACCCATTCAGCAGATAGATGAACATTCTGGACTAGACACTCTAGGACAATGAGTCTTAGCAAAATCATACAGTTCTTGCACCCAGATGTAGACTTGTTTATCATTTTGCAAACACTGTCATTATCACAGTGTAAGATGATTCTAGCATTCTCAAATTTCTTGATCCATAGTAGTACAGCTACTGTCACCCCATAGAGTTCTAGGTATTCAATACTGGGTTGTTCAGCCATCATCCAATCTTCATCCCATTTCCATATATCCATTCAAGACCACAGTAAGCACCAAACCCCTTGGTCACACATCCAGAAGCATCTTAGTACATGTCTATATCTTCTGCTAATTGCTCAAAATAGTCTAAGAACAGCCTTGAAGCCATGAGTGGGTCAGAGAGGAATTTTTTCCAAATTTCCATATCAATTCTGCATTCAGCTGTAATTCTGATGTGGTGATGAGGTAGTAGTTTTTCATTGGCTCCCAAAGCATACATTCTTCTTAAGAATGTCCTTCCAGGTACCACACATCTGCATAGGAAATTCAGAAATCCATTCAACTTCTGCAACTTTTCCAGAGTGATTTTCTTGTTTTTCTTATTCAAGACATATTGAATCAAGTCCAAAGCTTTTTCTAGCTTGTCCAATGGGATTCCAATCCTTTGGTTGATTTTGTCAATAAGAAGTTCAAGAAAAGTCATCAACTGGCTTCCCCAATAAGTTTTCTCAAGAGAGAGAGGAAAACAAATACTGTTACAGATTTCTAAGAAGACTTGTACTTGTCTATCACATGTAGCCTTGCATGCAGCAGCAAAGAAGAAATCATCCAAATAGTTGACCAAATTCTTCTGTATTCTGAACCTCACCAAGAAAGCAATGGAGTCAGAAAACTCTTGAAATATGGCACAACTGATTGATAAATATTTGTCCACAAAGTAGAATGTTTCTCCAGTGACA
This sequence comes from Haplosyllis leylae, assembly GCA_038406175.1. NCBI lineage: Eukaryota > Metazoa > Annelida > Polychaeta > Phyllodocida > Syllidae > Haplosyllis > Haplosyllis leylae. The sequence continues at coordinate 3,999 of JBCAUG010018956.1, forward strand.
GGATGGGTAGCTTTCAATATTAGGTAGCACCAGGACTTCTTGTCCATTGGAATATTCCTAAAAGCCATAGACATGTCAGATTTGGCACAAAAATATTTCTGTCCTGCTTCCATACAGATTCTAACAGCTTCCATAAAGTCAGGGTACTTGACTGAACACAGCTCCTCTGGTATACAGGAATTGACAGAAAGACCAGTCTTTGGATATGACAGATGAAAGATCAATCTTGTCTTTTTCCCTTTGTCCTTAGGAACTAGACCCACAGGAGACTGGATATAGTTCTTAGATGGAATCCTCTTAAATGGCCCAGCATATCTGTTAGTTTTGACTTCAGTCATGACTTTGTTCCATATCTCTAAATGTGAACCTATCCTCAGCTTGAGATTAGGTGCTCTTCTTTTGATTTCAGTGGGTCCATAATAACCCAGTGAAAAACCATAAGTGAAACCATTCACTAGATATTCAATTTTCCCTTTGTCATATCCTGCCTGTATTAACAACTTCTCATACTCTTTAACTTTTACAGGTGTCACAATGTTCTTTAAATCCAGGTTTTCAAATTCTAGAATGTCTGATGATAATAAAAATGCAATATATACAATTCAAATAGTAAGAAACAACATAATTTGAAACACACCAATAAATTTTTCAATTAAACAACTCCAAGTGTGTGCCAGACAAAGTTTCCTATCGCGACTTAAATTTCTTTCCATGACCACCACCTTTCATTGACCTGTCTGAGTCCTTCTTTTCTAACTTGTTGCAATTGATTACACCATGGGACGCAGCATCACAATAAGAACAGCGCTCAATAAATTTACACTTTTTCCCAAATTTGCATTTCATTCCTTTGTTGAAGCTCCAACAGTAATCAAGCTTTCTCTTCATAGCAGCACCACCCCCATTGCTACTGTTGTTGAAATTGGCATTGTTTCCAAATCCACCAAAACTTTTTCTATTCTGACAACTAGTCAAAGTTGAACCTAGCGGGCTAGTCATGGATAAATTCCACATCTGATTGTATGTGACAGCCCAACTCCTGCTCAGATTGAACTCCATTAATTGCCTGAAAACTATATCATAATTGTAGACATTGTCCCAGTTGTAAGAGAGTGAAGCAGTGTTTATTACAGACACATATTGCCAAATTTCTCATGCTCTTAAGGTGTTTGATGTACAATAGATAGTCGCATAGGTCCGAAAAGCTTGGTCCCATCTTCTGAAGCGATTAATATGACCAGTGCTTTTTGCTGGCACCAAATATGTACTTCCTTCACTTTGGACCCATTCCAATTTAGTTTCATTTGACATCCCTCCCATTCTGATAGGAAAACCATTTTCTTTGACTAGTAACTTATCTAGATCTACATATTCACCTTTTTCAATTTTTCTTTTTAAGGTGCTGTCAATGTGACATGTTAGGTGGAAAAAGTCATCATCAGATAAGCCACCTCCACTTCCAATTTCAGGTCTGGTAGCCGCTACTTTACTTTGACTGGCTGATGACAAATCACTTGGCACGTTGAAAACTTGGACCTTTGAAAAACCTTCAGCTGGTTTGGTATTATTTACCTCGAATGTATCATTACCCACTTTGTCCAACTCAAGCAATGAATGACTCATACCTGGGGGTTGTTCTATTGCTGCCTTATATTTCTCTGTCTCTACTATGGCCCTCTCCATCCTTGACTGTGCCTCTTCTAGTCCTGGCCTAGACTTGGGCCTCTTCGATTGTGCTTGAGCTTCATCTTCTTCATCATGTTGAATCTGCATTTGGTCTACAAAATTAGAAATCTTCGTGATTAATTGTTGTTGATTCTCTGATTTGTCTTCAACAATACATACAGTTTCAGTTTCCATCAACCTCTCCATTACATTTTGTTTCAATTTATTTGCATTAATGTTGACAATATTGCCTCCAACTACTCTTTCCCCATCTTGGATATCTTGCAGATGTTGTTGCCGTCTCATTAACTGTAATTGATCTAGGTTACTAGTCTGTTTAAGAGCTGGGGCATAAATAGTCATATCTGAAGGTGATTTCACTAAAGAAATCCTACCTGACTGTTTAGTCTTGTTTAGCTTTGGCGTGCCTGTATTTACACTTGGTGAAATCTGAGACAAAATTTCAGACCTACTGGTCTCACCACTCGATTTAGCCTTTTCAATCCTTGCATCCAACATTTTATCTAGTAGTTTTCGTAAGTGCGGGTTATTGAGAATTGTCTCCTCATCAGACAATTCAGTTGACAGACCAACATCTTCGGAATCTTCCTTCCTCATAGGGGGTGACATGTGCCTTTCTTCTAAAATGCTTCCATTGTCATCATCCTGATCAGGTATGTCCTCACAATCTAATTCCTCTTCATCTGAATTCACAGTGACCTGAATGCCATCAAAATTATTCATTATCAATTTATCCTTTGCATCCATTTTCTTATGATTTTCGTACATTCGCGATTTTTAGATCTACTCTCACTTGTCACTCCTTTCTTTACCCCTTTATACTCTCTCTCATTCACAACATTCTTTCGACTTTCTTTATTTGCAACCTTCATTATCACATTGTTATTTGTACTAGATCTAACATCGGGTTCATAGATAAAACCAATTTTCTGCTTAGCCTTTACAACGTGCCTTGGTCTAGGTTTAATTTCCTTATTCACCACAGGCAACATGGCTGCAACGGTTTCTTTACCAGATTTTCCTTTCACTTTTGACTTAATTTTTCCACCTACCATAGGTGTAGTTGGGTCACCATCATGGTTTCTTTTTGACCCTCTTGGCATCTTGATTCAAATAACAACTCTTATTAAATTCCTCAAGTTGATAGACCTTTGTATCAATTGAAAATTAACACTCTTGGTTAAGATTCGTGTTTACTTTGATTTGAAATAAACTTGGAATGGCTGAAATGACATCATGGCAATGCACGTGGAGATTCCCACCACAACACAGCCATTTCGGACTTGGCTCATTTCATCAGTAAAACCCATATTATGGTCATAAAATGATGCTTAACAATTCAGCATTACTTAGCATCAAACTTAGTATTTGACATTAGCTTAGTTTGATGCAGGTGCAACACAATGCTGGTAGGCATTCTTGTTTTAAAATTCTTCCCCAAAAAACCTGTATTTATACTAATTTAACCTTACAAATGGACCTAAAATAACACAAATCTGAGATTTTTTTTTATAAAAACCTTCTTATCTTCTTGATGATCACCGTTTTGCAAATCACCTGCTGACAATACATTATGTTACAATGCAATGTTTTTTAAAACATTCTTTTTTGCCAATTCCATGATGTTATTTTGCCGATTACCCACTGACAATACATTCCATTGCAACACTATTTTTTAAACAGTCACTTGTCTGCCAATTATCACACGATGATCTTCCTCTGACCACTGCTGACATAAGACACTTATATCACACCAGAGTTTATCTGTAACAATATTCCTGCACCATTGTTCTATGCCCATACTCTTCAGGTGCATCAACTCCACCTTCATTTCTTGGTGGTTTTCTGATAGGCTGACCATCATTTTCAGAATTAGGGCACCCATACTGCATCTTGATATCCTCAGACACCTCTTTACCCAGTACAAATGCCATACAGCCTGTTATTGCAAGAACATCTGTCTGTACAATTCATCCTCATCTTCATCACCATCCCAGTTTAACAGCAGACACTCCTTCAAATTTAAAAAATACAGGTGTAGCTCTAGTCTGTATTGATATTGTATGCAGAAGGAGGGTCAGTTTTTGATTAAGTCTTTGTAGATCTTTCTCAATATATCTAATATTCTTGAGTAGATTTAGTCTGTAGACAGATGTAGGTCTAGTTTATGTAGAGTTAATCTGTGTAGATCCTGTTTGCACAAATCTAGTGTGTGTTGATCTAGATCTAGATGGACAGGGTCTTGGCCAGGAGCATCTTGTCTTGCCAAATAAATGCCTACCAGTTGCAGACCCTAGACTCCTGCAACCACAAGATCTGCCACATCCCTTTTGGTGTATTATGATTCATCAAAATAAAAGATTGGCTGATAGAATTAACATTCACAATATTCCCATTCCCTTTCTGGTGCATTACAATTCATTGAAATAAAAAAATTGGCAGATAACCCTCTTACCACTTTTGATGATTCAGATATGGTCAACATCTTTATATCCCACACCCTTAGACCCTAATGCACCCTGGACTCCACACCCTTGTACCTCACACTACTGACACCTTTGGACTTCCAAACACCTGAAACCCCTAGATCATCTCACCCCTGACACCCAGATCCCATCATACTCCTTACACACCCTGGTTTTGTATACAATTTGGTTACTATGCCATGGACAGGACCACCTAGTGTCAAATTCCACCAACAAAGGGTATGGGATATGCATGTGTACAACTAGTTTTAATAGAACATATTTCATAAAGGCCAGCTGTTTGGCAAAAATGAAGATTTGTTGTTGAAGTGCAACTACCCAACTGGTCTTGGCTGAAACCATCCTATTTCTATTAGTTTCTCACTCATGTATAGCAGTACTGGATTATTTCTATTAGTTCCATTTCTTTGGCACTTTTACATTGTCACGAATTGGTGACGTATTTCACAGTCTCCTGTGTGATGGACGAAGAGACGTTACGAAAGCGCACAATTTCTGAAGACAACGATGAATATGTCGTTGGTAATGAAATCTCCTGCACAAAATAATATTAATTCACCATAGAGTGTCTCTGCGCGTACCATTGCTCGGAAGTTTAAATATATATATTACAACAGATTTCGCCATGTCAAAATTGAGCGATAATATAGACATTTTGAGCAGTTGCACAAATACTGAAAGGCAATTTAAGGTGGCTCCATTCATTTGAGGCAAAGTCATTAAATATGACATTCATGTATTGTTCATGATACTTTCCAGAATAGCTACCAGTAAGAATGTAATAAAAATTATGGTATCACAGGTGAAAGTTCATGCTGCAAACCTCAAACTAAATAACATTGTTGTGTGATGGAAAGTACCACTGCAGATATGATATGTGCTGCAAAATCATTTCTGGAACCGCCTTACTAACTCATCAACTTCATTACATACAATCTTCTAGTCAGTGACTGCGTTTGAGAATTCGTGAAATTAGGTGGTCATCTTGGTTAAAATGTGACCGTTTCTACACGCAAATAGTTGCTGGTGTTCATCAAACTAAATCTAGCACGACTTTTCAGTTTTTAATTTGTCCATGTTGATAAAATTTATGACAGTACTTGGCGAGGGTAAAGAGGAAGCAGAAAATCACGAGGCAGGTGACACAATGTGTACGAGTAACGAGTACAAGTTTACCCGATTCCTGTACAATTTAACAGTAATCCCTAACATTTGATGCTCCTGCTGAATATTAATGAGCATGTCTAATCCTAATCAATGCGTGGGTAATCCTGGACCATCTTACTGGCATGGTTAGTTTAAAATTTCATTTTGTCACAAATTGTACCGGAATATGGCCACCTTGTACAGGAATGGCAAACAATTTCTATTTTAGTATACACAAGCATTCAACCATCTTGATTTTAAAAGGTTTCAGAATTTTCAAAGTGTTTCATTTCAGTTTAACTGGATTTATTTACAATATTTCAACCCAAAACAAGGTAAGGATGTTATTAGGCTTCATTTGGAGGAAAATGAAAAAGAGGCTTAAAAGAGATGCTTTTTAAAAATAGAAACTCCACAGAAAGAAAAATGCAAGATTGTCAAGGATTATGAGCGTATTGTACCGGATTCGATGAAACTCATACTCGTACTCGTTACTCGTACTCATCCTCTCAATGTTCTCGAAAATCACCGAGTTGACCAATAGGATAATTTTAAAAATATTGATGATGGTGAAGCTGACCAATCAGAATTAACTAGAAATGCTTATCAAGTACTGTCTATGTATTCAAAGTTCAGCAAACATCAAATTAAACCAGAATTTTCTCAAATTAAGAAAACGTTTTAGCATGCTCGATTTTGCTTTGCCTAATGTCGCCACGTGCCATGTTGTTACCAACCACGTACGTAGAGCGAAACTGTTTTCAGTCGTGTTCAAGCACCCCCCCCCCCCCACCTCACCTTAAGGTCAGGTAGGTGTGGGACACCTCCTCAGGCCAGGTGGGTGGGGATTCCCCCTTCCCCCAAACACGCACACAAAGTATGAATTATTTGGTGAGGAAGGAACCCCCCACCCCAGGGAGTACTAGCTAGGAGAGACCTTATAGGAAGGACTGGTCAGCATTAACTAAAACTGGCGCCAAGTACTGTCATTGTTTACATTACGGTAACTGTAAAAAGAAGAAAATGTCTAGGAAAATTTTGCCTACATCAAGGTGAAGGTCCTGATAATTTTTTGTTGTAGTTCCTAAGAAAAGGATTCATGGAGAAGATAAAAGAAGTCGAAATTGTCCGTACTTGGACACCATAAATAGGTACACACTGAATTGTCGGATTGATTACACATGGAAGAAAATCGTTTGTGTAATTTCATGTTTCATTGCATATGTGGCAATTGCTCAACAGGTCTCCCAATATGGATAGATATTTTTGTGGATTTTTTTTTCAGATCTGTATTGGATTTTGATTTTGAAAAATTATGCTCTGTATCTTTGTCCCATCTAAATGTATATGCCTGCATGGTGTGCGGAAAATACTTTCAAGGTAAGCTCAATCTTTATAAACGTTCCAATTTTTACCGACCGCGTACGTAGTACGGATGGAAGGTAATAGTTTTACACCTTTCTG
>JBCAUG010018967.1:0-10780 GCA_038406175.1 Haplosyllis leylae
TCCTCCGCCCTAAAACTTGTCCAATTTATTATCCTGTGCTAATACGACTACCAGTACAATAAAAAGAAACAGCAATTTAACTCCACATGAATGATATGTCCTTTAGACCTACTTATTTCTTTTGTTAGTTTCTTCAGTTGCTCTTACCCACAGCTAGCCGATGGTATTTAAGAGAGGTGTGTGTTTCTATCTGAGTTTCAGTCAATTTTATGAACCTCTCTTATGTTTCTGTGTCATTTTTTAAATTATTACAAAAAAATTAATATTTATTAAATTGCTATATTTTGTACATATATCAAATGTGTAAAAATTAATATTTATTAAATTGCTATTTTTTTGTACATATATATCAAATGTGTCATCAAATATCAGTTTTACAAAGGAAAAGTTCCCAATTCGCTATGAAAAGTTACACATTCGTCCACACTGGTGTGCTAGGGGGTACTTAGGTTGGGGACCCCCTTGTACATAGCCCCCCCCCTCCCCCAGCACATCAGTGTGGATGGATGTGCAACTTTTCATAGCCATTGGCAGATCTAAGGGGGGGGGGGCTAGGGACGCCCACTGATAGCATCACACAGACTCATATCATTGACTGAAACAGAAACACATCGTCTGGTACTTCTCTGTTTACAGTACTTTGGACTTGAATGCGACTGTATTATTTCATTCGAGAGCATAGAGTTAGATGCAAAAAAAAATGTGTGTGTTTATACAAGGAGAGGGCCAGGTTAGGCTAGGTTAGGTAAGGGAATTAGATGCGCAGTGTCGCACAGAAATATTTTTCTCTGCAACAATGAGCTTTTTCTGTGCGGTGTTGGTTTCTGTGGCCACAGCAATTTTGGTCACTATTTTGCCCAAATACTTCAAGAAATCTTTGCCTGCTATCTGGTCAGGATATACTGCGCCTGGATGGGAGAAAGTCAGACAGGTTTACAGGTGAGTTTAATCTAAGTTTTCGGTCCCACGAACAGCATGAAATCAGCACATTGATATGAGCATTCACTGTAATAATAGAAGAGAAATACTGATTGATTCTGATTCTGAAAACTGAACCAGCTTTACTGGTAGAAATCAAAGGGCTTAGATCAGAGTCGCATAGTTCTTAATGCACAAATCTTGTATCCAAAAAAGGAAAACAAATTAGAACAAAATGTACTATACTAAATCTTTTCACGCAGTGAACTGATAGAAAGTGGAGATGACTTGGGATCTGCATTCGCTGTTTACCACAAAGGGGAGCTGGTCGTCAATTTAGTAGGCGGGTATGCAGATATTGAAGCAAAGAGACCATGGACATTGGACACGACGTCACACTCTTTCTCAATCACCAAAGGAGTTTGCGCTATTGTAGCTGCCCTTCTCGTTGACAGGTTAAAGAACTTACTAGTATTTGACCACTGTATACCAAACAGAATTGTTGCGATATTGGTTGTTAAAGGCATTTCGTTGGTTTTATTAATTAAGCAGTTTGGAAAGCATACGTGTAGTGTATTCTCACTGGGATAAACGTTTTCACCAATGTCTAATTAACAAGTACCATTTATGCCAGTTAAGATACCATTGGCGGATCTAAGGGGGGGGCACTAGGGACGCCCCCCCGGGTCCAAATTCTTTCATTTCAATTCTTTTAAATTGGCAAAATAATAGGTTGGCACCCCCACCTTGGAAGTTTGCAAGCCCCCCCCCGTCTGGGAAATCCTGGATCCACCACTGGATCATACAATATGCCAATACCCGTATTTAGAAGAGTAATTCTGTGGCTCACGTGCAGCATCACCTCCTCCTGCAGTCAGTCGTGATCTAACTTTCATACTGTGTGGATATGTCTCTTTGACTTTGTGTTAGAATAAATAGTAATTGTAGAAACATATTTCTACTCGTTCTTATGAATACTCATCAAGAATAAACATCAACACGGTTCGGAGATGAAAGAGATGGTCAATAATGGGAATCATAATCGAGTTTTCCCTAAAATAGATCATTCTGACAACCTTGCCAGAATTGTATTGCTTGAATATACTATTTGATCAGTTGTTGAATTAAATTTTTGTTAAAAACCTTGCACACTTGGTAAAACAGGTAAGTGTTGACCGTATTTTCATGACCAAGACCTTGCTCGTTGCCTGGTAAAACAGGCAAGGGATCATCTATGGTGCCATGAAACTTTATGGCTAAGTAAAACTCTGCGAAGTATTTGATAAATATTTACCATGCATTCAATAATATTTTACCAAAACCTTGTCAAATCTTTAACAAAAATTTAATTCAACAACTATGTTTTATTGTCTGTGATAGTATATCCAACCAATACAATTCGGGCTTCGTTGGCAAGATGATCTATTTTAAGGAAAACTCGAATATTGGAATTCTATCGTGGAGTCTAACTGAATTGTTTTGGTCAAGTAAAATCCGTAACAATACAGCTCTGACTCAAATTTTAATTTAAATTATGCTCAATACTTCGGTCTCTTCGATTTTGTTTCTTTCTCAGGGGCCACTTGGATTATGAAGAAAAAGTATCAAAATATTGGCCAGAATTTGCGCAGAATGGGAAGGATGATGTGACAGTTGAAATGGTGCTCAATCATCAGGTATGTCAGACTTTTTTGAAAACTTCTGCACTCTAGTATTTTGAAATTGTCTTCTTACTGCATACTATCAGTTGCTTCTTGAGCTCGGATAATTTAAAATCAGAAAACACCAAGTATCTTGAAATGACTATTCTCATCTTCAATTTTGTTTTTCCCAGGCTGGCCTTGTTGTTGTGGATGAAGATTATGTCACGGCAGACATACGAAACAATCCTGAGAAACTGAGCCGAATACTAGCAAAACAGACACCAAATTGGCCACCAGGTATTCTGCGGACCCAAACAGAACATGTCAGGAAAAGTTTCTCGATAAATCCCAATCAGCAAGATCTCTTAGAATTGTGGTTTTCATTAAAAGTGAATACAAGCAATATTTTTTGTCAAAGGCACAAAACATGGGTATCATATGAAGACTTTCGGACTGTTGGTGAACGAATTGGTGAAACGGGCCGATCCTAAAGGAAGACCTCTGTGGGTTATTTTTGATGAAGACATTGCACAGGAATTTGGTAATTTTCTTCATGTTGCTTTTAAACATCAACATGTAAAAGTATATATAGATTTTAATATCACCATATTCTAAAATATTATCTTTGATTCCAGATGTAGACTATGAGATCGGTCTTGATTACGCAAAATTCTACAGAACGACAAGGATAGTTCCTCCATCTCTGTTTAAGGACTGGGAATCATTCACGGCGATACACATCTGGCGAAAGCTTTTCCATTTCGCTTTCAATCCTCAATCCAGGAAACTGTTCATTGGTTCCTTTTCAAATCCGAAAGATAATCAGGTTTGGTTCGTAAATAGTCTAACTTTCGGGGAGCAAAAGCCCCCTGCAGACACAGACTGTGCCATCACAAATGTTTAGAACGGGGATTTTTTTTTCTTTTTTGTTACTTTTTGAAAATGTGTTTACCAATATTCAAGCATCTAAAAACAATTATATCTTAATTCTGAACAAAACTTGGAATGCTGCTTGTAAATTCAAAAACAATTAAATCAAGACAATTGGGAGTTTGAAAATTTTTCTGATTTCTGTCGGGATGCCACAGCTGCTGTATTTAAATATTTCTATTTTAGATTCCCCACCGACTGCAAACATGTTTTTGAAAAATTATTCACAAGGACACACATTTTTGTCATTTTTTGTTTCTTAAATTAGTCACTATCAAAGTCAGGGTGAAAAGAATTAAAAACAAATGATATAGATCTATCATTTTAAAGCAAAAGCCCCATTGACACAAGAACAATTCCTGTATTGTTTTTGCCTTTTTAATGGACTAACGCACAATTAATTGTGCAGTTTCAGATGACTGGGTTGCTTCCACCAGAATTCGCGAACGCACCCATGGGGTCAGCACACGGATATGGAACCGCCGAAGCCATTGCAAAGTTGTACGGCATCCTGGCGGCTGGTTAGTATCACGTTAACTAGTCTAAAATATTCTTGTCCTGTTGATTGCCATGGTTCATTCAAAACTGTGTTATTTTAGATCATCCGCACAAAGGAAAGAGACTACTCTCCAGGGAAACAGTGAAATTGTTAACCGAGACCTTGGTATCAGGACCAGATGCAGTTTTACATTCGAATACATCTTACACACGAGGAATGTCGCCAATCCCATCATGTGTGGTCTGTAGCCTTTGATTCGTATTGCCTTCTTTTAAATCTGTCGGCACAATTTACATTGCGTGAATGAATTTTGATATCAATTGAAAAAAAAGATTCCATGTGATTTGCGCGAACTGAGTATCTGTATCTTTGTGCTACATGGTGAAACATCTTACACACAGATGCCAAATGAATTCAACCCTCAATATTTATTAAAACCTATTCTTTTATGCTCAGGGTTCTATGATGTTCGGGACGTCAGGATTTGGTGGACAGAGTGGATATGGAGATCTTGAACACAACCTTGGATTCGCCTACCTCACTAACAACCTGTGCCAGTACTCTCTGGGAGGCAATCCAAGATTTCTCAGACTGCAAAAAGCTATGTATGAATGTGTCATGGAAATTGAGAAACAAAGCAAAAAAGGGCTTTGAGACCAATTTGGTCATTATGTTTCTCAATATTGCAAAAATGACTTTGTGCGAAGATTCACGTTATTTTCATTGAGTTTTATGTAAGAAACTTGACTTAAAAGTGAAGAACAACGAGGGCCTCGCCATCACAAAGACTCGACGAAACAAATCTTCAGATAACCTTTCCTCAAATAAACAGTGTCTAATATTTATATCTTCAGATGTAATCATTAGTGAATGAATTTAGCAACTGCTACATCGTCAATGTTAGGTTTAGTGAAAATGTCACACTGCCCTGAATAATATCTTGCTTCAAAGACGAAACTAGTCTGTTCTAGTTTATGTTACACTTTTTGTGCATTACGAAGCAATATAATTAAGGGAAATTTAGTCTACTTTTTGTGAAGCGAAGTCAGGGTCGGAACAAGATGTCCTTATTCTGGTAAAATTTCCAAGTAAGGTTGTGCATTGACCCGAAACCGTGATCTCAATGTTGACTACTTTCCTACTTTTCCGCCGCATTCATTTGAGTCGTCCAGGCAAATAAAACTTGGAATAGAAAAGCAAATGACGATTTCTGAGACTGATTTGTAACGAATACAATGGGTTTTCTGTATACTTCATTTGTTATAACTGTGATGAGTATTTTAATCATCGTGCTTCGAAAGTTTTTCAAAAAACGTCCGCGAACGATCTGGACAGGATACACGGCGCCTGGATGGGAGAAAGTCAAACAGGTTTACAAGTAAGTATCAAATTTTTAAACAATTTTATTGGAAATATTCACCAAAGCTACGTTTTAAGACTTCTATGCAAAGGACATCTCAATGACGTCACACAGTGAAAATATCCAAACGATCTGTTGCGTGGATGTCGGCAGTAATTAAATTTCACTGCAACTAGCCGCGACCCGTACTTTGAATGTATGCAGCTAAGCTGGTGTAGTTACGGCACAGACGATAAACCAGTCGTCTGCGGTTACGGCTAAATTCCATTACAACTAACCGCGACCCGTACTTTGAACGCAAGCAGCTAAGCTGGTGTAGCTACGGTTAAATTCCATTTGAATCTGTATCTGTCCTGGAACACGTAATATTTTCATTGGGGAAAAATTTTATTCGGATATGTTGAAACTTATCATCATATTTTACAAAATGTTTGGGATGTTTGGAAACATACCAACATGATTTCACATTTTATGTAGAAACATGCTGCAATATTAATTACAACTACGTGTGACAGTACACATCATTTTTTACTTCGTTAAAGATAGAATCCCAGAAACGTAGTTTTAATTTCTAAAATTAGCTAAAAATGGAAAAAGATTGGTAACATTGTCTCCAACTTACAAGGGTCTACTATAATGTAGGCAACAGATAGAAAGTGGAGATGATTTAGGATCTGGATTCGCTGTTTACCACAAAGGAGAACTGGTCGTCAATTTAGTAGGCGGATATGCAGATATTGAAGCAAAGAGACCATGGACATTGGACACGACGTGTCATTCCTTCTCTGTTACAAAAGGAGTTTGTGCGATTGTGGCTGCTCTGCTTGTTGAAAGGTACGAGTTTTTTTTTTTCTGGTTGATACCCGAAAGTAATTCTGCCTATGAATAATTTTTTCTTCTGACCAGAAGCACGGGTGTTCCCCTACAGTGGTAAATCTTGGAATTCCCGCCCATCTGTTTCGCTTTTTACCACCCGCGGACGAAGTACGACGGGAGGTTAAGTTTTCACAGGTATCTTGTCCACAGGGAGTACCCCATGGTCTCTGGTCACAGGTTCTTTCCAGGGGTACCCCCTGATCTCTGGTCCCAGGTCCTTTCTGGGGAAGGGGGCACCCCCTGGTCCTGTGACTGGTCCTGTTCCAGTGGGGCTACCCCACAACAGACAGGGGGGGGGGGGTGCCACACACTGCCCCGACCAGGCCAGGGGGGTATCCCCAACCTCAGACAGGAGAGCTAGTGCTGCTACGCCGCGGGCAGTAAGGCTCTTGCGCGCAGGCAGGATGAACTTCTTGGTCTTCTTTGTTTGAAGAGGGAATCAATCAGCTATTTTACATCTTCTCTCGAAATCACTTTGATCCACCAATGACCCGAAAATGTTCACCATTCCGATTCGTGCGGAATGCGTAACTGCTCGTAATACCCCTCTAACATACTCGCCTACACGATATTCCACCACCCCGCCTGTGCAAATGCAAAAACTTGCCCCTTTCTTGTACGCCCCCTTGGTTGCGCTGTTCCGCAAACGGACATTCCATTTGTGTACACCCCTGGTGTGTACTGGGAAATGGTTTCGCATCAGAATATTAGCGCGATGTTGTGTTTGCCCGCTATGTTTTACAGAGGTCATCTGGACTACAAAGAAAATGTTACCATGTATTGGCCGGAATTTGCCCAGAATGGGAAGGAAGATATTACTGTTGAAACGGTTCTCAACCACCAGGTTTTCGATTTTTCTTTCTAAGTAGTGGCCACGAAACTGCCTTTTATGTACTGATGAAGTCATCACGAACACAGTGAAATAAACTAATATAACCGCCTCATCTTCTCCTCAGATGTTGAATTATTTGGTCGCAAATCACACGATTTGATAGAGGACTCGGTACTTCACCCGAGAGTTTAGTCACTTAATGACTAATGTATATTGAAATCATCTGGTGCTAGACCCAAAATATTTAGTGCGTCTTGGTGAATCAAACGACTTTTTATCAATTTTGGTCAATTTATACTTCTGTTGGATGATCAACTTTCAGCATTTTTTTTCTTTTTTTTAAGGCTGGCCTTGTCGTTCTGGATGAAAATTTTCACTCATCAGAAGTACGAAACAACCCAGATAATGTCAGCAGAATACTTGCGAAACAAAAGCCTAATTGGCCACCAGGTAGTCTTACCTCCAACGCACTGGGTACCGCTTACAACGAAATCGGTTACCATGAATAACCAGCAAAACAAGCAAAATTTTCTCCTCGGCAATGAACGATTTTGATTGACATTAGAGTTTGGATACGAAGAGTAACGCCTGTAACAAGAACGTTTACATAAATTAAATTGCTTGTGTGCGGGACCCAAGAAAAATACGTGAAATTTTGTCTTGCCTAGGAATTCACTGAAGTGTAAATGAGAAAAAAATCCAAAAAAATGCAAAGCAACTAGTTGCTGTATTCAAAATCTAATTACACTGTATCTTTTTTCTTTCTTTCCAGAGCGAGAAAAATAGTTGTAAATATTTTTTTGCCACAGGTACCAAGCATGGGTATCACATGGTGTCATTTGGGTTGTACGTGAACGAAATAGTCAAAAGAGCCGATCCTAAAGGAAGGCCTCTCTGGGTCATATTTGACGAAGACATTGCACAGGAATTTGGCATGTTGAAATTTTCACCCACAAAAAAAATCACATATTTGAATACAATTTCTATTGATTGTGGTTTATGTTTGAGGTTTCAGATTAGGAAAATGATCATTTTTTCTTCAGGCCTTGATTTTGTGATTGGGTTAGACAACAAAGATTTCTACAGAATAACAAGGACCGTTCCTACATCTCTGTTCAAGGACTGGGAATCATTTACCGCCACGCAAACGTGGCAAACGTTTCTTCATCTGGCACTGAATTCCGAATTCAGGAAACTATTACTGGGATCAATAGCTATTCCAACTGATGGGAAGGTGAGAATATTCTAAGCCCAGATACTTAAAGTACATTGTCTACCACTTTTGACAAGTTCAGTTAGAATCTAAACTATTACTCATCTGTGTGTTCAATGTAGGCTTGCTCTGGATTCAAGCATCATGACTTTGTGATATTTCTATGAAATGTTTTCAACTCAATAAATAGCCTTGCGCTCCAATTATCAATGGTGCCACGAATAGAACACGTGAACCAATAGATTAACTCTAGAAACGGTTTGTTGCTGTTTCTGAACTGGATCCGTTTCTTTTTGCTTGACGAGATCATTCTCGTATAAAATATTACCAATGAGAACGATTTTGCTACAGTATTTTCCTTTCCGAGGGTAGTCCCTACAGTAATCAGTTTTTCCGCACAAACAGGCTTTTGTTTCGTTTTAGTCGGCCGTATTATTAACCCCAGAATATGCAAATGCACCGATGGGCTCCGCGAATGGCTTTGGTACAGCTGAATCTGTGGCTAAATTGTACGGCATCCTAACTGCAGGTACTTAGATCATTATTTAATCCAGTTAATCTTTTAAACAGACTGACTGATTAGCAAATAAGTGTTGCTTTAACAATGACTCTCAAGTTTGGGCAATATCGCCACATATACGGTAAATTCCTAAAAAGAAACTTGAACAAGTTTACACAAAGCAGGGAGTTTCCTGTAGTGTCACCTTTGCACACATGTTATTGTTGATGTAGGTGACAATTACAAAGGAAAGCGATTACTATCCAGAGAAACAGTGAAATCGCTAGCCGAGCCCTTGGTATCTGGTCCAGATGCGGTTGTATTTTTCGACATGGCTTACGCTCGGGGCATGTCACCTAAGCAAACTTGTGTGGTGAGATTACTTCTTTATTAAATCATCCATTGCACAAAGAAGGATTTCCGGCGCTAAGATTCTTTTCCTGAATAATTGTTGAATCTAACGCTTGCACATTCGCAATGGTGCTTGAACCTCATGGTGCCCTTGTTGGCTACTTACTCTTTATGTCAATAGCTATACGACAAACAAGTTTAACAATTTGACATTTTTGCTACTTTTAGGGTTCTATGATGTTCGGAACTCCTGGTTTTGGTGGACAAATCGGGTATGGAGATCTTGAACACAACCTTGGATTCGCCTACCTCACTAACAACCTGTGCCAATACCACCTGGGAGATAACCCAAGATTTCTCAGACTACAGAAGGCCATGTATGAATGTGCAATGGAAATAGATAGGAAAACCAAAAAGGGTCACTGATATTTGCTGTATTTTCTATTTATCATTTTCAGGCAATTTTCTGTCTGTAGTTTTAATGTCACGACACTGTATCATTTAACTACAACTCCACAATTTTTTGATAACATGGAAATTTATTTATTGTTGAATAATGCCATAATCACCTTGATACAAAGAACACCAATAAACGTCATGACACCAGAAACGATGGACAATTACTCACAAAAGAGACGTAGTCTTAGTTTTCTTTCCTGTTCTTCTGTTTTACTGCAATTCCCTGCATGCTTATGGCTGACGTGTTAAACCATAGTGAGACTAGAATGATTAGGTGACAGACGTGCAGACTCACACTACTTGGTACAGTCGATGGATAAGTGTTCCACGCCAGCTCTATTATTCCGAGCAGTAGGAGTCTGTAGATATTAAAATAAATAAAATGTCACGTGATAAAAGAAAATTCTGACATACAATTAATTTACTACAGGTTTAATTCTCAGATTTATGT
Organism: Haplosyllis leylae; assembly: GCA_038406175.1. Classification (NCBI taxonomy): domain Eukaryota; kingdom Metazoa; phylum Annelida; class Polychaeta; order Phyllodocida; family Syllidae; genus Haplosyllis; species Haplosyllis leylae. The sequence goes on from JBCAUG010018967.1 coordinate 10,032, forward strand.
AAGACCAAAGCAAAAACATTTTCAATTGTTTAATATTTTCTTTCTTTCGAACTATTCTTTTGGCTTATTTACATTGCCAGATCCGGATTCCAATTCCAATACGGACTTTCCACCAAATGACTACATTGTACTGTGCAGAACTTCTCACACTACACAGTCAGATTGCTATTCCAATCTCAACTGCCTAGTACAGGAATGGGATCGGAATCGCATCAATCAGGATCAGAATCGGAACCCAAATCTGTGAATGTACAGAAGTCATTACTGATATTTGAATTTGATCAATTTGGTGTATTATGTACTTCTGTATTTTCAATCGCACCTTGTTGCACACAGTGCATTTTATACTTACTTCACAACTGTCGGCAATGGCGTCAACCACAAAAGATACGGCAAAGTATGGTAGTACCAGACATAAAACTGATAGTGTAGAGATCTACTGAAGCACATTCCTATAAAGTTCGCTGTGAACATCGGTAATATAATATCTGGATTGTGATTAAAGAATCTGTATTGTAATAAATTTCTGAGTCACAAAAGAAAACATTACCCAAAATAAACAGATTTTTGTTTCTCCGGAAAAGGATACCGTTTGGTGACAAGGCTACTATTGAAGGTTTTGTACTCAGAAGATTTTGTGAACCGTAGTATCTGGAAGCAAGGATGCAAATAAATATCAAGGAGTGAACAATTTCACTAGGTGACTCGTACCTCGCGTACAAAAGGCACCTCGCGTACAAAAGGCACCT
>JBCAUG010018978.1:0-10779 GCA_038406175.1 Haplosyllis leylae
TGCTTTGTCAATGGAGAACAGTCTGTGAGTGGAACATGCAAATAGCTTGCAGCTGCATAACATGGAAATATAGGACGTGTCAGCTCTCCCTACTTTTATACTCTCTGCTGTAAATCAGTACCGCTGTAAGAGTCCTGCAGGGAATATCAGTCTCCAACCCTTATTTGCAGTGACATTCTTTCACAGGCAATGGCCATGTGATATCCATGAATACTAAGTCTGTCCCTTGACACTAGGCAGTTGTATGACTTCAGGTGAGAGAAGGAGGCCAGTAGAAATTCAGTAGCAAACAGCATCTTGTAACAAGAGAATGACACTTTGGGTTTGCTAGCCATTGTGACATCGATATGGTTTTTTTCTGAATGTACAAGTGTACATTTTTTGCAGTCAGTGAATGTTTGAGGTTTGACTGTGAACAAATCGTGACATAGAAAGTATTAAAAATGGTTGTGGGATTTTAATAAAAAATCAATCATAGTTGTTAGTGTGGCAAGAATTCGTAAACCTCATGGAATACCATCGATAGCATCTCTATGAATGTGGTTTGAATGTCGAAATATGCTCACAATAGATAATAACTCGTAATTAGTGGGTCATCTAAATTGAGTGCTTTTCCTTTTGTTAGTCTTAAAAGGCTTGAGTAGTTTCTGTGGTAATATAATGTTTGTTTGCAGGAGAGGCTGTGTGAGGAGCCCGTGCTGACCAGCATACTGACGAATATGTGGGCAATACCAAATCAAGACCACAAATTGGTCCGAATAACATAATCTGCGAACTAGGGCTTTTTCCACGTAGAAAGTTGATTTTTTTCCTGTTGGTCCCAACAGGTACATTTTCATCCATCTTTTTTCTTTCTCTGTACAATAAGTGACAGAACCTAAAATGATGGTATTTGCGTAGAACCAGGAAGAAAGAAGGCGAAAATCAATGCAGCTTCTTTAAAAAAAACCGTTGCTAAAATAAGTGTGAAAGAAACTAAATATTCGAGAATATTTACTTGGCTAAAGAAACCTTGTGCGTTGCAATAATTTGATCCGCAGGTTCCTTAGGCCTTTTAGTGGAAGCTCAGCTGCTGTGGAGGTAGTGTTCTATCCATAATCCAAGGTTAATTTCCTCCGAAAATATTAGGTGCGGAATATCTACATGATGCACATTTTCAATATCTTGAATCAATATGTTAATTCATGATGTATTGATTTAATGAATAGAATGACTGTCACGTTCGCATGTAGACAGTGCATGACGAGCAGTAATGAATTTGTAGCTCCAAAAGGCGTAAATAATGCCACACACAGAGAAAGGAAACAAACTAAAAGTATTCTGCACCACATGTAAACGTGGTAAATAATCCAATCAATCTTGCAAGCCCTTGCCAAAATATAAACTGGTTTAGTTTACTTTACTGTGAGACATTTAACTGAATTAGGATAAGAAAAGGACGAAAATGTATTCAGTGACCCGGTGATTAGTTCTATTTCCAGGCATCACTTCGTAGGAATTACTTTCTTCGGTGGATAATGGGTCTTTGATTCCTGTTTTGGAACTTAGTTGATATCAGCGCACTTCCGCACATAATTTCCTTGTACAGAGCTCGGTTGATACGTTCAAACCATTGGTGATGAAATGGCGGGTAAAGGTGGATGGGACAGGGAGGGGAATTGGGAATTCCGAGGGTTATTTTCCTTTTGACTTTTGGGAAATCATTATTGTGGATTTGCGAGTCCTCGGTGATTTACCCCAAAGAGCATCGCAGTTACTCCAGGCTCTTTGCCCTGTTAAAGTTCAGATTCTTTTTCCCAATTGTAGACCTGTTGTAGCATTAAACTCGCGTGTTAGTGATTGTTACTGAGGCTCCCAAACATGCAACAAGGGAAGGTACAACTGTACAGCAATGAAATTTGACACGAATTGCTGCTTTACACAAGCGTTTTATTGCACAGTTGAGATTTGGTAACAGACTGACCTTTCTAAATGAACATTTTTTATTTCTTTTGGGTATGAGTGCGGCACAGTGAGTAGTCCCCGGGTATTTGGTTGCCATGGCATTAGATTAGGCCATTCAATATTCTACGAAAAATATTACGGGAAATGATTTTGCAAGGCAGATGGAAAAGCTTACTCAGGGAAAATCTGTTGCACTTCTTGCAACGTTTCTTCCAGGAGTAAGCTTTTTGTTCCCGCCGTAGACTCCGTCGTCAAATAGAGTTCAATGTGGACGAGGTAAAGTACGCCTTGTAGTTTGCCATTTAACATAAAGGTGTCATTGGAAGCTATATTTAGGAGTCTGTAAAATAATCTGAAACCCCACAGGGAGTCTTTGTCTGGCCTCGCTATCCTTTTAGCACTGGTAAATGACAACAGCCCTGGTTAACGTACTCGAAACGCTTTTTTACTCTCAGACTCACAAATTACTGAATTTGGCTTTTTGAAAACATCGAAACAGAGATTAACGAAGTCCACGAAGATAAGTAGAAAACACAGAGTGATCCGTGCCATATTATCGGAAAGTTTTAAACTGTTTCTAACGGGACAATTAACCGAGAGTACAGGTTATTTGGCTCACAGTAAGACTTCGCATAATTTGTCCTGACCTCATATCGCCAGGTTAGAGTCATCTTTTTGGATATTTCGCATGAATCTGCATCATCACTTTCACATCGGGCTTTAAGATGCTTGTGCAACAGCCGATCATGAAAGGCACTCCGATGAACGTTAATTATGGAACAATTGTGGCATATTTAGCATGTCATGTCCAGTCAAAATCTACGATAACACACAGGTTCCCATTGGGATTCTCTTTGCAAATTTGTTACTTGCTCTGACATAAAAACGTCCACCAGCAATGTAACTCGTGCATACCAATGAGAGTTTTCAATATGAACTTTAAATATTGATCAGAATAAGGACCAACAATGTTTTATCAAAAACTCACGTTTTACACACTAAAATACCAGTTACTTCTTTGAAAATGAACAAAATGAAAATGATACAAGTCTTCGTAGGAATGAGAGTTTCACAATCCCAACATTAAACATTTTATTATCCGTCTTTCGTGGTCCTTCGACTGATCTTAACGAGGTGTCACTTAAAATAAATTGTTCCCAGAACACAGATGATCTGTCAACCTACAAGTTCACTCTGACTGCATGATAACAATTCGCCAGGAAAAAGTCCATGTACACGGAAGAAAAAGAACAAATAGGCACTAAAACTACGATGAATAATGCACGAGTCACTACTGCTATAGCATTCCAACTCTACCTGTGAAAAACACTTAAAAACTAAAGGGTAATCGCACAAATGAACCAGACAGCCTCCCATTAACATTGCGAGGCAATACTGACCACGGCCTCCATCCTGATTCCAGACTTACTGATCATGCGAGACCGGTCCTAGCCAGGGTGAGGGATCATCCTTCCTACCTGCTCCTTCCACTAGTCCTTCCTGTCTGCTTTCTGGGGGTAAGGCATGGGTCACTGTGTGGCTTGTGAATTTGACCCCTGACACTTCCTACCTGGTCTTTCCTGTCTAGTTCTTCTGGGGGGAGGGGTGAGTCACCCACCTGGGGAGGGGGGATGGGTCACCTACCTAGGGGAGGGTGGGGGGCAGGTGGGCCATAGTCCAAGGTGAACTAATGCCTGTGAAAATATTGCCTTCCTTCGTACTACTTATGTGGTCGGTACAAAAAAATGTGAACTGACAGCACCAGATTCCACCATTAAGCTTTTTGCAACCCCACCACATCCAAAGTCCCAAGTGTTGACTAGTCTAATCAAATAAACAGGAAAACGGCCATATAGTTATTGGCATGTTTCTTATGTTATGGTGCAACTGGGATTTTCATTTACACAGTATGGTTCAGAAAAAGACCTCCAGAGCGCATAAAGACCAACTTCATGACTCCATCCTATTCCGGGATTGCTTCTCGGAGACAGCGACATCAAAATAATAAACAAACTACCTAGTATGGGTGTAGTCGTTCTCTGTGTTTTGACTTGTGCAAATTACAAGAAAGGTTCATCAATGATGGCACCTCGGAGCGAAACGAAAGAAAGAGTTAAAACATTGGTCGAAAGTGTAGTGACAATTGTAGGAGATTGTGTGGTTTTACCTGGTGTTGGAGATTCGCGTAAACATATTCTGTTGCATTGAAACAAAATGAATATTAAATTCAGATATTAAAATGATATAATAAAAACTATTATAAATTCTAAACATTGTCCATTTTTGGAAACATTTGCTAAAACTGGCTTCGGTACGATGCAACAGTATACTCTTGAATCTTCTTATGTGGGATCATTGATCACGAATGCTGTAGGTCTCAGACGTAATCGTCACAGGTGTAAAATGATTCTGTTTTCTAGTCATTTCCCAAAATAAAAGTGAAAGTCTTGGAAACATGCAGTTGCTGAAAGTAGCGCAGATTTTCAATGGAAAACCCGTATTAATAGTATCCCTTTCCTATAATATAGCTGAAAGAAGACGTTGAATAAAATGTTTTTGTAAAGATACGAAACCTAGTTTACCTTTAAAACATTCATGAGAATTTTGGACTTATTATTAAAGAGACAGTACATTTAAATAGTTTAGTTTTGCAGACCTATTTAATTTTTTCCACCGTTAAAATTTCTACACAAAGCAGATCAGTTCAAACGAACCTCAGTTAAATGTGTACCAATAGTTTGTTTTCTTAGAGTGCATTTAAAGTAACGAAAGATCTGAAAATCCTAAAAACAGAGCTCGTGTTTTCAAAGACATTTAAAATTAAGTTTCAAACAAGAAGATCCTCCCGCGTGAGCGCAAGAGGCGAACCGCCAGTTGCGTTACTCTCTTTTCTGTCTTGGGGGGGGGGGTACTTCAGTGTCAGCTGGGGAAGGGGCTACCCCAGTATCAGTGGAGGTACCCTAATTGCAGCTTGGAGGGGTACCCCAGTCCCAGTTGGGGGCCCTGGAAAGGACCTTGGACCAGAGATTTGGGAAAGAACCTGGGACTGGGTTACCCCCCAAAAAAGGACATGGGACCAGAGACCAGGGAAAGAACATCAGACTGCGGTACCCCCCTATGTGGACAGACAGAAAGTCAGTCACCTGTGAAAACATTACCTTCCCGCCATTCTACGTACGGGGGCGGTAAATGTTACACCAGAAAGAAAATACCTCCAGACCCCCTTAAGTAAAAGGCGGAACTTCTTATGAATGAATTATGGCAAGAGATGCATTTGTCTTTGACAGTAGAATAAATCCATGTCTTCCGTCTGGCCTATGTATTATTTTGACAACCAGAAGATTACATTGATCTGTCTCTGCATTTTGTTGTCATTTGCAAATATCATTTATCCTTTCAGTAATTAGTTTCATGTACTTTCAGACAGAAACCATTTCCTGTATCCAGACAGATAAACATAAAATCATGATTTTCGGAAATGAAAAATACTCATCTTTATCTCACTGCTCAAGAAAATATTGGTTGGGAGTATGATTTTGCTGCATTGCAAATAGACCATCAATTTATTTTGTGATCCTACAATAAGCTGTTCCGTAGTGTGGTTCTAAAATAAATGACTTGGTAAAAGGCGAACGGGATTTCTAAATGCCCACAAAGGGGCTGAGAGAAATGATGGAAACCAAGATTTAAATGGTCTACCAAGCAATCCAATGGGACAAGACTATAGCTTAAGCAAATACAAATTCATTCGTGATGAATTCATTCATCCCGTCAATATTACACACCGGGGTGTGAATATACTGAAAATATATCACGGATCTCACGGGAGTGTGGTGGAATATTTGCACATCGATTCTAGGCTTTACACTTAATAATTTGTCACCAATTCGGAAAGGGATTCAACAACAGTTCAAAGTGTGCCTTGTTGAAAATTAAGTAGAGTGAATTTTGAATTGCAGATTTGAGAATTAAACCCACAAAAGCAATTAGTGGGTGTGTTACAGTTACATCAACGTTTCGCTCCCAAAATGTCAATGATGCTAATGATCCTCAAACTTCTAATTTCTTTCTTGCAGACACCTTTTGTACCGCTGGATGCCTTTACACTTTATGTTCAAAGCCCAAATGTATATCACACACGCAAAAAAATCAGTTCTAGCTACGTTCTTTTCCTGCTCCTTTTACACGAAACTCCGTAGCGCAGACTGGTCGACCTTATACCCTGAAATCACTGAGGGCTGGAGTTCCAGTTTGTATCTGCAATAAGAGATTGGACCAAAGTCGAGGTGCGACTATCTCTCATAGATACCTCAAAAGGTTTTACCATATTTTTTATTTGATAAGTATGTTCCTTTAGTTTGTAGTAACACAGTGCTGACACATTTCGTGTAATCAAATTTTCAAATGGGTTTGGAGACTTAACCAACTGAAGTTATTCAAGTCAATCCGTAATACAGCCTACAAAGTACATCAATATCGTTTTCTTTGAATAGAATTACAATATGTTTGACAGGTGATATGCAGCTTATGGAAAAAGTAAAAGTAAGATGGAGATCTATATACTAGTAATTGATAGCAGAAACTAATTAAAGATTTCCCAGAGATAAAAGTCATTCATCAATGTTGATGTAAACTATCGGAAGGAAATCGTGCAAGTTTTTGTCAGTACATGTATCAATCCAATCTTGTGTAGCATAGTATTATTTGTAGTTTCAATTTCAGCTTTATTTTAATTATTTCAAAGATCATTGAGAGTAAGGTAGGTGACCCACCCCACCCTACCCCCACCACCCACACCTCCCCAGCCAGGTAGATAGGTTACCCCACCATCCCAGAAGGACCAGGCAGGAAGGAGGTCCTGACCTATTCCCTCACTTAACACTGGTCTAGTATGATCAGCAAGTCTATAGAATGATCAGTAAGGGAAAATGAGGAATAGGGACAGAGGGGTATTGCTTTATAATGTTAACGTGAGACTGTCTTGTTTGCAGAATATTCACCAACAGCCTATCGGCACTACATTTGGTCCTTAACGGTGCCGGTATTCCGGTCCTGTCAAACTGGTTTCTCACAGACGAAAGCATTTAAAATACTCACAAAAACCTGAAGCACTGCGTTTGTATCCAAGGAAGAAGGAGAAGAATCATGGGCTAAGGTTCACAAAGGGTTGCAATTAATTTGTAACTGCGACCGTGATTTAGTATGCCAGACATCAACCGGTAGTTGACAGTTGCATGTTTAGGAGCCGTCTCACTGGGACTTTTTAGAGTTGCATACAATCTAGCAATACATTCCAAATAAGGAAAACTGATAAATGGCCTTAACAAGACCTACTTTAGTTACAATGAAGACTTGTCCTTTATCAGTTCTAGAAGTTTAGCACAGAATTTCCAAGAATTAAGTTAAAGCAATCAAATTAGTATCAAATTGTTGAACAAATGTCCATCTAAGGTGCATAGACTTCGACTTCTGTTTAAAAGCAACAAGTCTTGGAACTCGCTTATCATTGGATACAGTGTTCACCATAAGATGTAGGAAACAGATGCGCCCATGTTCCTAAGCTCTGAGTAGTTTGTACTTATTAGCCTGTAATGGTAAGAAATATTTAAGTTTGATGTCTTTTACTGGATCTTCTTACTGCGAAAAGAAAAGCTATTATGTTTGTCTCATTTGTATTTCATTAAGGATTGATACTGTTGCACTCTTTTGGTAACACCACACACTATTAATTGAAAATTTAACACTGTATATTGAGAAAGAAAAACAACTGTATTCTATAACAGAATCATACAAACTAAAGTATTACAAGGAAAGTAGCCTATTCTAACGAGGGTGTGATGAACTCCAGGAATAGGCCCCATTTTTACTTATTTGTTGTGACACTGTCGAGATCGTAACAAGATGTCACAGATAGAAATAGCATCCTGCCACCTAATGCGACAACCCAATCTCGCTTCGCAGTAATAATGCTGCAGGATTAATGAAGCTCGATGTTCCATGTCTCGTGATGTGAAAAGATAAGGCGTATTCTTACAGCGAAGGAACAATGATATTTCACCAACAGATTCGTAATAGCTTCGCACCCAAAAAACAACATTACAAAAACGCTAAAACAACATTACCATTGGACTTCTGGTGACGTCTGCCTAGGGTTTCAAAGCCAATATGTTAAAAACGCCATTTATGATATGCGTGTAGTTGTTTAAAATTCACCTCTGGTGTGACATCTGCTGACCTCGTGGTGGCCAATATGGCAGTTAGCTCCTTTACCTACTTACTACAGTGTGGGTACTAACCGACCAAATTAGTCATAGTTAAAGTCCCCCTGTGTGACCACAAGAGGCGTACCGCCCACACCGTACCCTTTCCTACCCTGAGGGGGAGGGGGGTACCACTATCCTGGCCAGGGGGGCTACCCCTATCTTGGCTGGGGGGGTACCCCTGTCCTGTCTGGGATATCCCCTCCACCTCCCCGCTCCCCCCAGATAGGACTTAGGACAGGACCAGTGACAGGACTAACCCCCCCCCCTTAAAGGATCAGGGTCCAGAGACCAGAAAAGGGACTTGGGAACAGAGACCAAGGAGTACCCCCTCCACCAGAAAGGACTAGGGACCAGAGATTATGGAAGGGACCTGGGACCCTCTCCCCAACCCCTAGTGGACGGACAGACAACTGTGAAAACATAACCTTCCCGCATCCTTCGGAATGCGGGTGGTAACAAGATTTAAATAAAACCGCGATGCCAATAAGGCGCGATGTAGATTTAACTTTGTGTCAGAAATGACACTGTCCAGTAAACTTTTTTTTCTCCGTCTACCTCTGTAAGAGGAGCATAAATCAGTAAAGCAATGCGGCTTCAATTTCTTGCTTGGACCTGGACATTTGTAAAGGTCTCGGAGTTACTTCTGATCATGTTAGATCCTGTGGTTGTTCTTTATTGTTGCCTGCATTCTGTTGGGTCCCTTCTGTTCTGGTACCCATGGGAGCTGAAGGTCTGGCCTCGAAACTTTACATTTGGAAAGAAATTTATTGTTTTAAAATTCGTCTTTCTTGTAATATGTTGGAATAATTGAAAAAGCTGAAGACGTAGCCTCATTGTTTCTAAAGAACAGTCGAAATATCATATCAGAGGGGAATAGAAAGCAACAGGCCAAGGTTAAAGACTTCAGGGGAAATGAGGACAGAAAAATAATGAGGAATTTTCATTTCCTCCTTTTAGTGCTGCAGGCTTCTGCATCTTTTCTAAATGTGTACAAGGTGATATTTAGTTACTGACATTCAGTATTCCATGTTTATGTATCAAAACGCAAGTATTTTACCCTATTTTGTATGTATATTTGTTTAAATAAACCCCTGATGGTCTATAATATCTTCGTTTGGTTTTGCGTACGAGACTTGTTTTGAAAAGCATTCTTTATTTTCAATTATAAGGTTCTAGACGGAAGTAATAGAGCCCGTAATGTGTTCTTAAATCAATCTCAACTATCTTCAGTAATTTCCCGAAGCACTGATACCGGGTATACGTAATCCTACTTGTAGCAATGAATTATAGTGGTGGTGGGGAAGCTCCCTTTAATGAGAAATTGGAATCTGTGTTAGAGTTTATTAAAGATCAGACCAGCTTTTATGGTGATTGAATAAATCATGTTACGTTGGGTGTAGAAGGGAATTCCATACAGGAATAGTGTGGTGTTACAGTATTAAAAGTCAATATCTGGATAGAAAAGGGTTGATCTCCTGATGTAAGAGATGTTCCAAATCTATTTACGACTAAGGATGTGTTATTCTAATGAGTTCTCTCATTAAAGGAACCTGATTTTGTCGTCTGAAGTGGGAGTCTTCAGATCGTTGAAAAGGTGTATGGCAACATCTTGCTAAATTCTCAGAGGTTGAAAAGAGAAAGACAGACAAAAACAAAGGAATGTAATTGGAGCCGCCGATAACGCTCAGGAAGGACTAGAAGCTATCAGTGAGAAAACAGAAACATTGATGATGTTTCAGAGAAATGAACAAATTCCCTGAGGAAAGTGAGAATACAATTTCATGAAGGAAATCAGAGCACCAGTATATAATTAGAAAAGACTTACAAAAAGAAAATGTAGAATTTGGGCAGATAATTGCAGTGTGTATTTGGAAAGAGAGATTGTGAAATACTGAACGAGCGAGCGGAAATATACGTACAAAAGTAAAATTGGACAAGACCTCCATTAACATTGCGAGGCAATACCAACCACGGCTCCCTATTCCAACTTTGAGGGGGCAGTTCATTCTTCCTGACTAGTCCTTACTACAATCCTTTGTGCTGAGGGGGAGGTCACCCTTCCTGACTAGTCCTTCCTACAGTCCTTTGTGCGTGGTCCTTTCTGGGGTGTGGGGATACTGATCATCCTTCCTGACATTGGTCCTTCCTGCCTGGCCCTTCTGGAGGGGGGGGGGGGTAAGGTCCATGGTCTGGAGGCAGGGGTCAGGTCTATGATATGGGGCAATGGGCAGGGATGGGGCAGGGCTCCGGTCCATGGTCTGATGGGGAGGGGCAATGAAGGGGTCCACAGTGTTGGGGGGCAGGGTGGATCTCCTACCCATATGACCTAAGACCCCCTCCCCCACGAAAAGGCAGACATATGACTGAAAACATTACCTTTCCTCGTACTACGTGGTAGGTAAATATATTTTTTTCTACAGATTGTACTAGTGAGTGCATTTGTAAATTGTGTCGTTTCATAGGCTACACTCGACAGATGTAGTTACTTAAATTGATATTATTACCGCCCGCGTACGTAGTACGACGGGAGGTTATGTTTTCACAGGTGTCTGTCTGTTAACAGGGGGGGGTA
>JBCAUG010018989.1:0-10778 GCA_038406175.1 Haplosyllis leylae
GTAATTTTGAAGAAATTTCCCTTAAAGTTTAAGATTAGACCAGCATGCTTTGGTGACTATTTTAAGAATGACTACATAAGGCCTGGTTAGTGGAACATACCATTGTAAAAGACTGAAATCTCTGGGGAGAGACAGGTTGGATATGGTGAACTGCCATAAGAGGAAAACCATAACTGAGCCTCTTGGGCTTCATAAAAAACAGACAACGGCAACAGATTGACCACATATGACACAGATTTTGGCTAGACAGGATCTTTTACATTGTATTTCTATGGAAGAAGTCCTGTTTTTGCTCTGTTCTCTCCACATGCTGTCATACCTGGACCACTGTATGTAGTTGTTCCACCCAAAAGGACACAGGGTGGCTAATCCTAAATGGCCTTTTTGCCATAACGTAAGACGACTGACGTTACATTTGTAACGGCAATTACAATAACTTATTTTTTAGGTTTGGTATTTCTATCGTCCATACACGGAGACACGCCTGAAAGAAGTACAGCGTTAGCGCTAGTATTCATTGGTCCTGGAGTAGGGAGTATTGGTAAACTATTCTTCCATGATTGCTGGCTAGATATTTATATTTATTACCCTAATATAACGCCCGCTTCATGGGTGCAAAATTGTTTGTAAATATCTTCAAACTTCTTAAATCTAACGAAATAAATAATGTTTATTTAATACCAAAACTAATTGCATGACCATGTTTACATTCTACTGAATTCAAATATCAATTGTTAAATTTCAAACATATTTATTTTTATAAGATATTTTCTTTTACGTTTCAGTCGGCCTTCCGTATGGAAGTTCAGTATATCAATTTCTTGGTCGAATATATCCCTATGTAATTCTTGCTGTCCTCATTTTTGCAGTATTCCGTAAGTGAATCAAATGTACACTTTTTGAGGCATTTAAATTTCGTAGATGAATTTATCTTTGTGAAATGACTATCCCTGGCAATCATCTGGATCAATATCTGTATCAATGCAGTGACGGATCCAGAATTACCCGGAGGGCGCGCCGACCCCCAAGGTCGGGGCGCCAACCTATTATTTGGCAAAATTTTCCCCAAAACTTACATGAAAATGAAAGAATTTGGACCTGGGGGCGCATCCCTGGCGATAACTCCAACACGCTTCGAACCATAAACGGTTTGAATACTAATAAAAGGCTAAAATATTTGCTTCTTTCTAGTTTTTCATCTCTTCTACAAGCCTGCAAAACGTCACCAGCCAAAGGTAAGGTAATCTAATTTTTGTTGCATCTGTAAAAATTATCTCGGTTGAACGAAGGTTCAAGACTTAAGTAAGTTAGAAATCCTGTATCAGATATTGCGCAAAAATGGTAAATTTAGAATGTGATGTTTTCAGGATAAGATGAGTATAACTACATATTTAAAAATCTGCATGGATCCTTACATCATGGTGGCAGTCGGTATGTAGGTTTATGGTTCTTCGGCAAATTTCACTCGTATTAAGAGTGCGAAAGCTGCAAAAAAGATAGTACTTGTCTGAAAAGGAGACTAGTTCCTGGACGCTACTCTAGATTTCTGACTTACATATTTCATTTTTTACAACCAGAAAACTTTGATTCTGAAGGATCAGACGATTATAAAGTCTATATCTCTTGATGTTTGCTGGAAATTGTAATTACTTCAAAATCTGCACACGGGATAACCAAGAATAAAAAATTTTCACTGCGTTTTATTTTCAGTTACCTGGATAAATATCTCAGTAGCGGTTTCCTCAGCATTACTCGCAATACCTCTGTTTGTGACAGAAAAATTCAATGCTGAACCATACGAAATAGGTTGTACAGTATTTGCAGCAAAACGTTATTTCAAGACTTTACATAGACCTAAAAATCTTAGAAAAATCCTAATCAGTTCCTTCCTTCCGAAATCAAAATTTTACTTCTTTTAAGTTTAGGTTTATCCATGTTGATTATAATGATACCATGTGCAATAACTCAAGCAGTACTGGCGAAGTTCACGCAAAGACTCGGATGGTAAGAGGGCAGTGCACTTGTGAATGTTCAAATTTAACTTTATACCCGCATTTTCAACAAGGATTAAAAAGACCCCTCAGCATAGTTTGTTTGCTCGTTGTGTGGGCACTTTGCACGATAGAAGATCTCCAAAAATGACTAGATTCAATTGAGACGACTTCCTGGGCCTCCAAATAATTAAAACTCTTTACAGAACAATGAAACTTACATGACATTAAAATGGAAACAATAAGATAACGGACTCCAAATTCGATCTTAACGTTGAAATACAACAAATGTTGTCTTATTTTTAAGGTGGAAACTTTGTCTGGTGGGTGGTAGCATTATGCCATTTATATTTGTCACTGTAAGTAGCCTCAACTTGTTCTTGTTTGAAAAGAAGTCATAATTATTTTGATCATCTATCTAAGCAGAGAATATTAACAGAAAAATAATAAAATTTGATACAGTTCAAGAGATCCAACTGATAATTATGTAATTTCAGTATCCATTTGTACCATCATTTTGGCTACTCTCTGCACCAAATGTTTTGGGTGGTGTAGGACTTGGTAAGTTCTCTGGGTGTTTTCTGTTTTCTTGTTAGTTTCAACCTTTTCTTCAAATTGGATGATTGTTTATATTTTCGTGGAGAGACTGAACAAATATTCAAGTTATCCTCTTTTGCTCTAGTAATTTGATGAAAATATATCAATACAGCTCTCAAAATATGGATTTAAAATACTCGCTCTCAGAAGAGTTTGGTAGGATTAAATAATCGCTAATAAGAGAAAATGCTTAATATTTAGGTTGTTCATGGGCTAAAACACATGACAGAAAACTGTTTAGAGAAACTTTAAATATCAAATGAACATAAAAATCAGCAACAGTTTGGAAAACTTTATTTGAAAACTAAATCCATTTACTGTCGATCTATTTCTAGGTACATTCTTGAGTTCTTTCCATGCACAATTGTGTCACATTAGTGATATACGGTTTGGACCTAACTATGGTGCTACATTCAGTTTAAATAAACTCGGGTACGGAATAGGAATGCTGACAGGTAAAATGATATAAAACCAACCAATGCAAACACAACTCGGTTCCATTTGTCCTAAAAAGTTACAATTCGATTCAAATGACTGAATAATTTTTAAGAATCAGAAAACCCAAAAAATGTTTTTGCATTTCAGGTAGTATGGTGATGAGTGTTCTCATAAACCAGTATGGATACACAGCTTCATTCATCAGCGTTGCTGTTTTTGTTCTTCTTGTCAACAGTATCGTAATAATTCTCAGGAAAGTGCCGAACAAACAGGCAAATTTGTCGTCTGAGAATACCGTCTAGTGTTTCAAATACTACCTGTCCCCCTGATTTAAACGATACCTTCCATCCATGCAAATGATATCTGCTGCAGTTACCAGTTGAGTTAAACAAAGTGTTTATGATTGCTGACAGTGAACTTTACCATTAATTAGTTTTATTTATTATTTATTTTTCCCATGGTAAAAAAGTACTACTGTTCAGTGTTATATTCTATTTTGCTTGGCAGTAAGATAGCATTTAATTAAGAAATTATAAGTAAGATTTATTGTCTTTCTTTTAAAATTATTTTCATGTTCACTATCTTTTTTCTGGGAAACCTATTAAACTTACGTTACTCGAATGAGAGTTGTGTGTGTTATTTCAAAAGGATACTCGTTATGAAATCCACTTTCGTTATAAATTTCATTGAACATTAAAATCACGATATTGTAACTGACTTTTGATAAGTCAAGGCGATTTTTTATTTCTCACACGTGTGTATATATTTGAAAATATATCCTGATTCATCAGCGATATCATTGGCGGATCCAAGGGGCGCCGCCCCCTCTGGGTCCAATTTTTTCATTTTCATGCAGTTTTGGGAAAATTGGACAGAATCATAGGATGGCACCCCAATCTTTGTGGTTGGCGCCCCCTGCTCTGGGAAATCCTGGATCTGTCACTGGATATTAACCAGGATACCAGTGGTGGATCTAGTGGATCTTCATTTTCATGCAGTTTTCGTGGAAAATTGGCCAATTTAAGTTCCCTAAAATTTCGATTTGCAGTGTCTTTGAATTAAGATGCTCTTGAAATCCTTTTGAATTAGTGGAACTTCGAATTAACCGAGTTTGAATTAACAGTATCTTTTAACATTGAAAAGATAGGCCATTGGGCAAAGACTTGGGGAAAAGTTTGAATTAAGCGTGCCTTCGAATTAACTGTGTTCGAATTAACCAGGCCGGACCTGTAATAATTATTTTTGATTGCACCTAGAGGTTTTCAATTGGTTTCTTTTTCCTAAAAATACTCAAAGCGAAGCATATATTTTAATTTTTATTCGTAATGAGTAATTTGATTTGTACAGCAACGATATTTCACGGAAATACATCCTATGCGTAAATTAATATCAACAAATCCCTTGTTAAAAATGCATTGCATTTGCATTGGGGACAAAAACTCGTGAAAGTTTTAACATCTTCGTATTTACATATCATTTCATTTACATAATGGCACTTATTGAGAAATGTGCTTGTGAAAATAAAAGAAACATTTCCTTTGATGATGCTGCTCTATCACATCCATCTGTCAAACGAGAAATAAACAACATGTGGACATCAAGTTTGCATAAATTTATAGCAACTTTAAGACTAGTTTTTGGTTACATGCATGAAAGTACAATGGATATCTTTGTTTTAAAAATGGGCAAAAGATCTCCAAATGCACCGATACATGCACAATGGTTATGATATATTGGAGTTTCTCACGATAAGATCAAATTTACATTTTCAGCCTGAATTTATCTCATACTGAAGCAAAATAAATTCAGCAAAAAAAATGCCTCCAGTATGGATAGAACCCGGGACGGGCTGTGATCTACTCTCATGATTTCCTGACTGTGCTAAATCAGTCTGAATCTTTAGCGCCTTTTAAAGTGATGCTCAGATTACTCTAGAAATGATCAAAGTCCAAAAAGAGAATTGTTTCATGAAATAACTTCAGTTGAAAATCGCCCAAGTAGCAAGTCTCAACTTAGCAGAGCATCAAGGTGGATCACAGGATCTCCTGGGCTCTATCTCCACTGGAGGCAATTTTTTTGCTGAATTTATTTTGCTTCAGGCTTAAAATGTAAAATTTTATCTCATGGTAAAAAATTAGACTTTGTAAACTTTTCAAGCAGCATAACAAATGCAGTATGTGATGAATCACCGGACTGTTCCATGAACTTCAATATTGTCTAGGTGACATCAATAGATGTCTGCAAAAGGGGCAAATTAGTTCATGAAGTCACAAAATATAAAGCACGGTATATATGTATAGAGATAACAGTTAAATACAAAGTTCTAGACAATGCTGTGGCCACAAGACATTCCGGTAAATATTAGTCTATTTCATATGGCATAAAGTGGAATTTCTATTGTGGAAACATGATTCACACACAACTTTATAAATGTAGCACTTCAGTACATTGACAAACAAAACACACTCGCAAAAATACAAATAAGATGTTGATTATAGCAGTGGACAAGACTTAAACATTTTAAACTGTAAAGTGGATTTTAAAATCCTAAAAGGTTGAAAAGGACAGACGAGATCTTCTTCCAATGAAGATTATGCTTGAAAAACTTCGAATGTGTTCCATAATTTGGTGAACATTCTACAGATCTGTGGTTGGATCGACTACAGCGAGGACAAACATGTCTTGGACAAAATAGAAAGAATAAATATGAACTTTTCTGTATGTTAACTCATCAGCAATTTGCATCTGTGAATGAGTAATCCTGCTTATTAGTGATAAAATAGTATTGCATAGGATTAAAAAGCTAACATCTCAAACATGACCTTTAGTGGCATGTATCATACGAACCAAGCACCATCTTTCAAAACAATATCAACCCTTGCAACATTTCATCAAATACTGTTTCAGTGAATTCTAGGTTTTTAAAGGACAAAAAAACATTCATAGCCGGCAGCACAGGCTGAATAATAGTCTGTTTGGCTTGAGAGCAAACGATCAGCTGTTGAGTATTGATTAGCACTCGTCTGGCTTGCGGCAAGTTGCCTCCTTCAATTGCACCGAGTCACCATTTTCAACTGGAAATTTAGTACAATCATTGGATCAGATACCGATGTGTTCCGGGTACCGATTGTTTTCTCGTATCTTTGTCCTTGAGCAGCTTTTTTTGAGCTTACAGTTTCTCAAAGATTGATACTTTGTTACTCTGCGAGTCCTGTGATTTGTTCGTTTTGTATTGTTGCTCCGATTACAATGGAATTTGATCCCTTTACTTACAAGGTATCTTTTCACAATTGTTAAATTGCACTTTTTATCACAGTTTTGAGCTATTTTCAGAAACAAAATATTTCCATGCATTTGAAATGCCTGGGAAGGAAAATGGCATGATATATATCTTCATCATTTCTGGTATTTTAATATATGCAATTCAACAATTCGAAAAGACGATTGTTTTGATGTTTAGCAAATGACTATTATCATATGTTCTCTTATTGTCTTGGATTTAGCTTCACACCAACGCATCTTTTTGTGTTTATGCAGCACGGCAGAGGTGTTCGGGCATATCTTTGGGTAAAATAATCTTTTTGGGGGCAGGTACTTCAGGCGGAACCATGACTTTCATCTCCTCTCCCTCTCCTGCCACCCAGCCTCTCTCCATCTTCTCTTGGAGCTCCAGCTGCCTTCGTTTTTTCATCCACATATGCCAGGCGCATAGGGTCATGATTCCCGACACAAGGGTCATGATGACCACGCTAACGCACATTCTAATCACCATCACACTATTGTCAGAACCCTCTGGACATAGGATATTGCCCTGAAGTACAAAAATGAATAAGTAATCATTGCGCCTGATAAATTAATGATACATCATTTGCCACAATATCGCTATTGATGGCGTAAGGTTATTATAAAAATTCACTGATTGTAAAACATTCCACAGTGTATCTGTGACAAAACAAGTCGTTTAGATGAGCATAACAGACAATAATAGTGTTTAGATAAGTCTTTGCATGAAACAAAGGAAGCTGCAATATCATCTACTGTTTTGTCCGGATCCTGCTCTATGCAACGCAAGCTATGATTCACATACTCATGTAAGGATTATTAAGTGCATAGCCATCTTGTTTTTGCATGTGCAGCGCTTGATGCAGCAATACAAGACTAAATGTAAATACTGAATTGGACTGAAAAATATTGACACATTACATTGAACGCAACTTTCACTTTCCATCTCTATAATTAGCAGCACGGAGTTGATACCATGTACAAATGATATAACACTTATTCTAGATGTTTAAAAAAATAAACATTTCATTTTATGTAGATACCTTTACCTCATGGTCGAATACCATTCCGCCGTTGCAACGAACGCACAGGAACACCAAAACACCGATCATGATGAGGGTGATACTTGGAATGAAGATGGTGAGAAACGCAGGTAGGTTGCTCCACTTTGAAACCATAGCTGATGGCTTTAAACACTTCTTTAAATTGCAGTCACTTGAAATTTGACAAAAATTTACACGTGCCTTTGTTGACAAACAAAGAGTTCCTGATTAACAATCCAATATGGCAACTTTACTGCAGCACTTTGCATAGGATTCTCACAGAGTCTGAAAGTCGATCGATATTAGCTGAAAACACACTGATACCAGTTTTCTTCAATCTCCTGTGGTTCTGGTTTAATTTCAACGTCCATTCTGCACCTATAACACCTGCATACTGTCGCTAAAGTGGGACAAAGCGATCCCGTACAATTACATGTACGTCTCTCCATGAAAAATTCTGTCGTTTGAGTGTGAGGCGAACCAACCAACCTAAACCAGTTGTTATTGTACAGAGATCTGCCTCCAACCGGTTCTATCCAGAACATGTAGGTTTGAAGAAATTTCCTTTAGAGCCACAGGTCGTTTTACATTTTTGACTTTGTCTTTCAGCACACCTAACTTTTGATAGAGGAGAGGGTCTGCTACAAAAAAAAAAAAAGAAAACAAACAAAAACAAATGAGCCACTGATTGAAGCGGGCAGTGCTGAAGGGTCACGCGCAATTGTCTGCAGTTTTGTTTTGTGACAATTCCGCCAGTGCCACAGTGGACTCACAGTGACCTTTTAAGTTTAGCGGAACAAATACAATATTTCTAACTTTGTTTGAAGACAAAAATAAAATTTTGACGCTTAGGATTAAGTGGATTGTGCAGATTTGAACAAAAACAACGAGATCAATATTCTCGAACCGGTTCTCGCAGATTTCATCATACCTTTACCAGCAAAAACAAATAACATCTGCATTCCTATTCTAATCCTACAAAACATTCATGGAGTAATAGTAGCAGTAGAATACCGTGACTAACATTCTCACTAGTATTCTCACCGCTTAAAGATTTTTATTAATTCCACTGGCGGTTCTAGTCCCTGCTACTGAATTGGACGGACCATTTAGGGTTGTGTTACCAGGCGGGTCCAGGATTTTTCATAGGAGACATCGATAGTGGACGCGGGGGAACCAATCCTTTAAATTTTTATAAAATATTGGTACTTGAGGGTGTGCACTATCTCTGTATCAGTGGCGGATCCAAAGGAGGGCGCTCCCGCCCCCCACTTCCAGGATAAAAAAATCCTTTCATATCATGGGTTTTTCCCATAAAATATAATAAATACATGGGGAAATATCCCGGAAAGGGGATTGGTGCCCCTCATACTAGAAGTCCTGGATCGGGCCCTATATATACTTCTGTTATCATAGACAAAGCTCCTTATAAAATCACCTCGCACACAGAAACTGCAGCTTGTGTATATAATTCGAGAGAGAAGTTCGTTTTATTATTTTTTTCACAAAGGCCTATTCGTATTATAGAGAAATACAAATTGAGTATAGGATAAACTATTCTTGATATGAATAAATTATTATTAATATTCTTTATTAACTCAGTGAGTGAACACTATTGTCATGATAACATATCCATGCAAACTTATATGCGATCTCTGGGGCAATAAACATGAAAATTACATTCTCAATGAATGTAAACAAATATGACAACATTTGTCGCGACCAGAACTCACCTAGTTTCTTCCGGTAGGTCAAGCGGAACGACATGAATGGAAGAAAAATTAAATCAACATTACTTGCTCCGGAGGATTGAAGCTTTTTGGTCATTTTCATGTGTCTACAATACATAAGTAAAGAGTATTGGGTCAAGAGAAAAACAAATGAGAGCTCCGAACAATTGATCAGATTTGGTTTCTGTGTAACAAAATGTAGACCACGGCATCCATCATTACTCAACCTTTTGTTTTTAAAACAAATGATAAGGAAGGCGTGGAATCCATCAGGTGTGTATCTAGCGGGTCCAAGAACCTAACTAATGTCAATTGGAGTGCTAAACGTGACGCCGTAGGGCGCTATTTTATATTTGTTAAATTTAGTTGCACTTTCTTTCCAAAGCATAATTTTCATTCATCTTCGAAGGAGACTATCTGTGATGTAAAACAATGCAGTGAACCAGTGTAACGTTTTCAGACACTTCCCATTTCCATGAGCCCCCAGGGGGTGTCTGAAAATAGTATTTATTTGATTTCATAGCTCCCCTATTGTGATGGATTATTGGTATTGTGATGGTATTTCATTTCCCAGTACGGCAGAAGAACTTTTACAGATGAGATTTGAAGGTGTTACTACTGCGGATGTTGCGCTGTATGCCCGGAGGTTAACGTTTCGTGTTTTTTTTCTGTTTTATGGTACTCCAAGCGTAAGTAGAAATGTATAGTTTGCTCACTATTTGTTTTGTTAAAAGTTCGGCTCCGTCGAAATCCGCGATGCGTCCCAGGAGCATAAAACGATGAGTGAGTCGACAGCCTGAAGTTGGAAAACGGGAACGAGTACAGTGCAAGGTGTCCCAGCTAAAACTGGAATACATCATCCAAGAGTTGTACCGACACACATAAAACAGAAAAAGTGGGTATTGATTTCTTATGAACCACATGCTTTTCAAAATAAATCTATTTTTTATCTATTGCGGTATTGATTCAAAAGAACGTATTTAATGATGAGAACAAAAATGAGTTTGTGGTATTTTTCATGTGTTGTAGCATTAGTTTCATTGACGCAGTATGCAGACTTTCTTGGAGGAACCAAAATTGGTGATGTTAACATATTTCATTCTTCAAGCTACAAACGCATACGATTATCCATTTCAGGTACTGGTAAATTCTTAAAAATTATGAACAGAATTTTCCCCTTCATCTGTGTTTTTGCCTTATCAAAAGTCACTTTCCAAATTGTAGAGTGTGTAGGAAAACGAGTGTTTGCATTTGCATTTGCGCTTTTGTTTGTGTTTGTATTGCGAACACTTACAATACAATACCGTAAGTGTTATTAACATGTATGGCCTATAAGACGGAAGTGTTTTTTAAAGAAACACCTCTGGCTTATGTCTCGGAATGAATTTTTAATGTTTACGTCCTTTATGTCAGACACATTTAAAAAAAAAAACAACACTTACTGTAACAGGTTGCGAATACACCATTACGAATTCTGAGGAGAGGAGCGAAACCGTAACTGTATTTGGCTCCCGTTGGGCCAAAGAGCGACTTTCTGTACCTCAGAGATCTCCTCAGACTTTCCCGCCAAAATCTATGCGAGGATCATGCATGGATCACGTTCCGATCACGTGAAGATCACGCGCCTTGTTTCATCCCCTCACACAACGTCCAATCAGTGCAAAGACGGCACATGCACAGTCCTGGGTAGCCAATCA
>JBCAUG010019000.1:0-10778 GCA_038406175.1 Haplosyllis leylae
ATTTCAATGGACCTGGAAGCCAACTTCATCATTCAAATACTCAAAAACAGAACGGTGAACCTTCTTCAAACTTCACAAAGTGATTCATATTATCATTGTCTACAATTTGCACTATAATTTATTTCATTCGTGATGTTTCGGTCAAGTGGGTACAGCAACCTTAATGGAAAACCAACGTCTTGGAAAGATCACGGCAAAACAACCCATTGTAGTGTAAATGATATTTACAATGAAAAATACAGTCGCACCTTTTCCAAAATAGGCAAGTGATAAGACCTGTACGTCTGTTCTTCAGCAGTCGTATTCATATCTAAAAAACCAAAATAAAAACAAACAAGGAACACGAGTTTATGAAATAAACCTTACTTTTTAAAAAAAAAACGCATTTCTTACTAACAAATACCCATATTTTCTTGTATTTTACTGACACTACACGTAATTGCAGTAAATTTACTTTTAAATATATTATATTTGAACATAATATGTAAATATATCTAGTATATACCTAATATATTTATACTCTTGTGCTGATGTGGTCAGATTTTCCTGAATCGAAAAATTTGCAAAAAATTGAAATTCCGGTTCAGGTGGGACCTTTGGTGGCCATGTTGACAACCATCTTGAATGTCAGCCATTACATGTTCGGCCTGGTTAATTTGAACACGGTTAATTTGAAAGCACGCTTAATTTGAAGCTCCTCTCAATTCTTGAACACAACCCCTATCTTTTCAATGTTAAAAAATACTGTTAATTTGAATACAGTTAATTCGAAGTTTTACTAATGCAAAGGGATTTCAAGACTAACTTAATTCAAAGTAGTTGTAAATTAAAGTTTTAGGGAACTTAAATCGAAGTTTATTGTAATTTTGAAGGGCTAAATTGAATGCCTCTCTTTATTCAAAGATTTTGAATTAGAACTCTGTACTGTATTGTCTGACATGTGCCACATATGCTCTATTGTGTTTGTTATAACAGGTGCAGTTTGGGTTTAACTGTCCGACATGTTCACATATGTTTAGTTACTGTGTAGAGTTATGAGCAATCCTATTGTTTGACATGCTCAACAAGGTTCACACCTTTGTGTGTGATGTTGATATTGCAATAAACTGTGCTTATAACAAGTTCTCAGCCTTGGTGTTTTATTTGTAATCAAACCTGAATACCTTAACACCTACCAACTTCAAAAACTAATGGAGTGTAAATACTGCTTTTAAGCTCTACATTTGTGCCATTTAACCATGAAGCCACATAAACACTTGTTCTTCTCCCGGCATACAGCAATGGGAAGCTTGGCTAAAGTTCTTGACTATTTGTCGTGTTATCTGCCAAGTACATTTCACCACCCTCTCAAAATGGATGACAAGGACTTGCTGGTATTTTTGCGTGGTGCTCTTCAGATCTATTTGGAGTATTGGAATTCAAGCTATCCTTTTGAAGAGTACATGCTGGATTTCACCAACCAATCTGATTCTGTGCACAAAGAGTGTCAACACATCATAACTGAGACTATGTCTCTTCTAAAACACATCAGAAGTTGCCAATTTCTCTCCAACGTCAACACAGTTGAAGCTATGGATGAACTGCATAAATTGAATGTGGACTTTAAGAGTACTTCAAAACCTCTTATCTGGTCAGAAAATGTGGCACAATTTTAAATACATGTACTGTACTGATGTTAAAAGCTTTGAAAATAAAACCATAAAACCAATGAATATTTACAATTATGTTTTTATTTATGTTGAACATGTCAAACTATTGCAAGTAAAAATATATACATATTAATGGTATGTATGTTGAACATGTCGGACAGTTACTCTTGTGAAGAAAACAATGGCTCAGAGTCCTCCAAGTTTGATGACTCCAGCGAACTAACTTCACTGTTACTCATGTCCAACACTTTGCCAATAACATCATCTAACTTAATTCTTTTTTGGGGTCCTTTCCTTTCTCTGGTAGGTGGTTGTTTAGGGGTTGAAGTGTTACTGCACTTGTACTTGGTTGAGGGGGTTTAGGTGTTAATGTACGACCTGGCATTACTTCATCTTTCAATATGGCTGACACAGCAACTGAAGATTGTCGAGGTTGTTTAGGTGTTGATGTGCCACCCAGCATTACTTCATCTCTCAATAGGGCAGGCACAGCAACTGAAGCCACAGTTGTATCAATGGATTCCAGTTCCAATTTGTCCATGTCTAATGAGTCAACAAGAGATATTTGTGTGACATCGTCAACTGATTTCATTGTATTAGACACAGATTTAATGCATGTTATCACTATCTTCCTCATCCTCATCCTCAGATTCTTCTTGTGTATCATTCTCTGTATGAACAAGTTGAACAATATCCTCATCTGGCATCAGCTGGGCTACAGGTGCCTCTGGTTCACTGGTCACATAATCATCAAACTCCACATCACCCAACCAGTTCTGGACTCTTCTCTACACCTCTGGGGCTGGGAGCAACAGGTGGCTCCTCAGGTTGAGGTTCAGGATCTACTCCATGGAGTTTGAAGCCTGCTTTGCAAAAGCAATTCTGGATAATTGTAGAAGAAGTTTCTCTGCAAGGAGCAGCAACTAGGTTTGTTGCTGCAACTAGTCCAACTTCCTTGAGAAGGACAAAGGTATCATTGCCATTTGCTGCACATGCCATGTACCTCCTGTTGGCAGAAAGAATGATACCTTGGTCAAGGGGCTGTGCAATTGAGGTAGTATTGGGTGGCAACAGGAGGAACTTAATGTTGGAGTATTTATATCAGATGTCATCCAGGCCTTCTTTGATGCTTACCAGCCATGTCTTACACTCTCATTTTGTACTTCTGTGGACACAATGAGGGTTCTTAGCTTTACCTATGACAGACAGCTTTCTGCACTCAGATCCATCCATGTTTGTGAACATAAGCAATGTTACAGTGTCCTTAAGTTTCGTGGAACCAGCAGACTTGTTATTAGCAAAGCAGTATGTTCTGTGTGGAAGACACTTGTAGAACAAAGCTGTTTCATCACCATTGTAGATCAATTCACGGTTGTGCTTTGTATCAAGTACTTTACCTGCATCCACCATCTCCTTTAACTTACTCTTCTGCTTCTTCCAAGTGGAAAGTGTAGACTGACTCAAATTGAACTCTTTGCATAGCTCTACAGCTTTTATGCCACATTCTAATTTGTTTAAAATATCAATTTTTTCTTTAAGTGTATGATCTTTATGTTGACGTTTTGGCATAGAGCAAGACATCATGTGGGTTGTTATGTACTAAAGGATACAGAGGTGTGAGGTGATATTTATATTTATAGAGGATGGGATTAAGGAGTTTATTTGTTATCTCGCAGTGGTCCACAAAGCTAACATGTTTAATTGTTTATACAGCTGTTTTCTACAGGGAGCTCATGGAAGAGAAGGTTTTGAGTTACACACTACGCTATGTTGTAGCTTCATGAGAAAGGAGTTTTAAGTATGTTTCAAAGGATTTCAAACATGTCAAACAAAAACAACACATTTTAATGGCTTTCATTAAATATATTTATTTATAATGTCAAACATGTTGGACAACTATGAAAGTACATGAAAGGAGGCTATTTTGAAATCTGAACTAGGTCACATTCTAATTCAAACAGATAATCTGAATAAGTCATAATCCAAAGAGATAATTCAAACTGTGTCCTAAATTGAAGTAAATCCTAATTCGAAGTTTCTTCAAAAGTTTGAATTACAGGCACAACTGTTAATTCGCTTAATTCGAAGGGAAAAGCTTACATTTATGCACTTCCAATTAACCGGATCTAACCTGTACTGCCACTTAAGATATATAAAGACGATAAAGACTTGTAACAAAAATTGACCATTCCGGTGTTTGGATCAACATGTTGGGATCGTCATGTTGGATTGTAGTCATTACCAAAAATCAAAAAGTCTGACACAACACCATGAATATTCCTAACGAGAAACTAAA
This sequence comes from Haplosyllis leylae, assembly GCA_038406175.1. Classification (NCBI taxonomy): domain Eukaryota; kingdom Metazoa; phylum Annelida; class Polychaeta; order Phyllodocida; family Syllidae; genus Haplosyllis; species Haplosyllis leylae. Next base: position 3,946 of record JBCAUG010019000.1, read on the forward strand.
GTGAAAATCTTCACTCTATACTCTTTACCATTTAAGTCTATGGGAATTTCAGTTTTTTAACTCATGCAGCCTTCACTAGCAGACTCATCAAACAAATTCTTACAATAAAAGTTGTACATTAGTGATAACTTCTGAGTGACATGGCCATATTTCAAGTTTTCAATTATAAGTAGGTTGTAAATGACATAAACATTCACTTGCTTAGAAAATTCTGACTAATGTCCAATCTTTAATTTTGCTCACTGGTTTAAACTTGTTTGAGTTGTCAAAATTTCTGATCAATTTTCAGTCCAAAAAAGGACATGGCCAAACAAACTTTAACTTTTCATCCACCAAAATTCACTTGAAAGACTTTTGGCAAATAGTCCCAATTTACAAACAAACCAATTTTCTGAGTGGATTCTGAGATGTGAGGAATCCCTAAAAATCCACCCATTGGCTGAATTGGGTAGAAAATTGTCGTTTTAGTCAGAAAGTACCGATGTTCCTTTTAGATTGCATTCGTTGCTATTGGCTGGTTAAATTTGATGGTGGTGGGCATGACCTCGATCCGAGGACAAATTTATTCAATTTTCATGCGTGAATATGAGTTATTTATTCGGAATACGAAATATATATACTGATGCCTCTCTCCCCCGTCTCAGAAATCCTAAGTCCACAATTGATTACCAATGAATTGTGTCAATAATAGATGGCCTTGAAATAATGGCTGATTCCCTCGCGCGGAAACATTCTGATTTCCTTTCAGACATTTGTATTTCGTGCTCATCTTGAGCTCCAAGGTATCAGATTACTTCTCAAGTCGGCTATTGAAATCTTGTAATTAATATTTTAATGCGTACACACTTATATAGAATTTATTCCTGTCGTAAGAAGATAAGTTGAATGTGTTCTTCATTTTTTGTCTTAGCATTGATAAGAGACATCAAAAAGCTTTGTTGCCCAGATAAACCTGATGAAATTTGTATTAGTAATTCACCATCATGAATCAAACGTTTCCGAAACGTTTCAGTACCAATTTTGGACTTAATCTAAAAAAAATCCATTTTTACCGCCCATATTCCGAAGGATGTCGGAAGGTAATGTTTTACCACTTGTGTGTCTGCTCACAGGGGGTACCCCTGCTCAATTGTCCCTGGTCTCTGGTGCTTTCCTGGGGGCGGGAGTAACCCTGGTTTCTGGTCCCAGGTTCTTCCCAAGGAGGATACGCCCTGGTCTCTGGTCCCAGGTTCTCTCCCAGGAAGATACCTCATGGTCTCTGGTCCCATGTTCTCCCCTGGGGGCAGTACACCTCTTGCAGCTACGCAAGACTTCCTTGTTGGGAAATTAAAACCTCTCTCAGCTGGAGGGTACGCATCACACACCTTAGTCCTTGAAAATTTACCTGCTGCAAATTTGAGTAGGTACCCATGGAGTACCCAATTGGGATCCCCAGGGGTGATGGTGTGCCCAGGGTCATGGGTGTGGTTTACTCAGGATCCTATGCATGTGCACCACTGTCATTGAAACATTTCTGAAACGTTTCAAGTTTTGTAATGTTTCCAAAATGTTTCAGAAACATTACAAAAACAGTACGCTTTTTACGTTAACTTAAACGTATTTAAACGTGACAGTGAACATGGTCCATGTGACCAGTTTATTCAAAGGGAACAATGCATTAATGCTTCTTCTCCTCACGTTCAGTGGTAATTTTACTATATTTTATTATTTATGTTATCTGCCACATCAACCAGTGAAATTGCTTCAATAGGTTCAAATGATTGTGGTGCTGTATGAATTATTGTAAAAAACCCTCACTCAAAATGACATATTTTCTATTTTAGTTCAGTGGAGGCTTTGTGGCTTCCTGAAATTACTCCAATACACAATAATGTGCAATGAATGCCAAGATCAATATGGGCAATAAAATATAACATTCAAGCAACTGTGACTACTTGTGGTTCACCCAAAAAATATCTGTCATGTGTGCTTTCCAGGCCTCTGTGCATTTTGTGACATTTGTCCTTTTGATCAAAAACCTCATTTGTCATTTTGTTTGCTGGACACAGGGGAATTACTATCTGACTATCCACAAGCAGCATTGCAGGCAACTTAGATACAGCTAATCCCCTGTATCCAGCAAACAAAAACATAAATATTTACACACTTGACGCAGTCAAATTAGCTTCTGACTGTATCCATTCGACTCAAACAGAAGCTGAAACACAAATGCACCCTTGAACATCATGAATTTCTGACTAAAACGGAGATATTTTTAATTTCTGACAAAGGCTTCACAATGGAAGTCTATGGGGATTTCAGATTTTGAATGGTGCAGTCTCCACTAGTGACCTTACAAATCTAATTCTTGCAATACAAATTGGATATTAGTGTTCTGATCTGAGTAACATGGTCATATTTGAAGTTTTCAATTTGAAAAAGGTTACAAATGACAAAAAACATGAATATGCTCAGAAAAATCTGACTGATATCCAATCAGTAATTCTGACAACTCAGTAACTTCTGCCAGCATGTCAGAAATTACTAAATACAATGGGCTTTGCAATAGAAACATAACTTGAGTCAGAAATTACTGATTGATGAAACCTGTTTAAACTGGTTTGAACCAGTTTGTGTGTAGTTGTCTGAAATTACTGATCAGTCAAAAGGGGTAGTCAAACAACGTTTTAATTTTCTTCAATTCCCTCCACAATTAACTTAAATTAGTCAAACAAAATTTTAATTTTCTTCAATTCCCTCCACAATTAACTGTAAATAGTAATTAGTAAAAAATTCTATTACACACATTTTTCAAACTATTTATTAATTTTCAAAGAGGATGCTGAGATGTCTGTGCTATTTGCAGATTTTTCAAGGAAAAAATCTGTGGAAAAATCCATCTATTGACTTTAACAGGTCAGAAATTACTGATATTGTCCTTTTAGTCCTAAATTATTGATGTTCCCAAATTCCAATACAAAATCCTTTCATACTATGTCATAATTTACAGAGCAGATGCTCAGATGTTCGAGATATTTACAGATTTGTTGGTGGGAAAATCCCCCAAAAAATCTGCCCATTGACTTCAATGTGTCAGAAATTAGTGATATCTCTGTTTTAGTCAGAAATTTGTGATGTTCCTGCAGGGTGCACTAAGGCCAAATTTTTAATGACATGAAAATTTCAATTTTATAAGAGCTCTGTGTGATGTCCTGTGGCTTCCTGGTTAATAAACATGTAATATTTGCCTACTATTATGCCCATAAAAGGTGAAATTGGAAAAATATGTACTCTGATTTATTTTCCATACGCATGGAAGTACATGAAGCTAATAAATTAGTATGTAGCATTAGCCTACTATCACTATTTCACAAAGATCAAGCAGATAAGTATCTGTATAGTTTAGGATTAAAATTTGTAAACAAAATTACAAACATTTAATTACAAATCCAGAGATGATACATTTCAGTATAGTTTTTCCAAAAACACATTTAATTTATTCAGTTACATTCTCAACCAGTTCACCATATTTTTAAGGATACTAGACATTCATTAGATGCAGCAAATAGTTTTTCAGGTATTTTTTGTGAGTACTAAATAGAATTTTCAGTTAGAAAATCTTTATTTCCCAACTTCCCTTTTCAGTGGTGAAATTTCTTTGTGATTTACTGGAAGTACTTAAATTCATTCCATCTTTATGAAACTTCTCAGTAAGAATGTGCCAAAGAATCTGGTATGTAGCAGTCCTTAACTTAAACAAGAAGAATCTAACTAATGAAGAATCCTTTTCTTTTTCCTTCAGATTATAGTAATGGTACGGAGGTTTCAAATACAAGCCAGTCGAACAGTGAAAATACGGACTCCGGGAAGCCTGTCTGGAGAGAAATCTTTGAAAAAAGTCAACTGGTTATGACTTGTTTTGGCATTGTTGCAAATATTGCCACAATAATAACTTTAGTATTCAACGGGAGGGAGTTTTCCCCTGCAATTGGCTTTCTTCTGAAACATCAGTCTTTTATCGATGCCCTGGTTTGCTTATTCACTGCGATCCTGATGGTGGCCAAGCCGATGTGGGTTCCAGGTAAGATTCAATAGATTGATAATTGGAACACATTGCGAAAGCGAAAGTTTTGTCACTTTCTTAGCAAATTAACTTCATTTCTGGATTGTTAACGAGAACGAAAAGGCCGCATTGGCAATTTCAGAGCGACAGTAATTATCGCGCAGTTCTTTGAAATCAGTAAGTGTCTACTCTCATTTCCTTCTTGCTTTCCAAAGTCTCATGACTTGTCTTTGATAAATTGACAAAATGTACAAGTTCGTTTGGACACCCACACGTAAACAAGTCCATTGTCCTTCATAATTATTCTGGTCAATGAACTCTTTGACATATCATCTGCACTTTTAATTGAGCTGCCGATAATGTTTGATCGTTGACAAGTCACTCGATGACAATAGGGTGACCTTGTCAATTACTTATGAGTGAAAGAATTTTGTCTCAAAAACTCTCTTTGTGACAATACCCGGTTTCCTGGCTGAGAAAATTACCAAAATTACAGCTGATGATAGAATGTTCAACGATTGAACTTGGAAAGCCGGAAATATTTCACTCTCATGTCCATTTTCGCGTGATGTGCAGCAAATAATTTGTGATCCAACAAGACTTCAATAACACTTTTTTATCTTGAGTACAGAGAAACAACGACATTTTCCACTGTTTGGGTAGTCCTAAAGCAATAATAGTTCACTTCTATGTCTTCAAAAGAAATTTCAACATGCCATTATCAATGTTAATTACTTGCATTAAATATCCTCACTCTTATGATGACTGGTTCTCTGGGGCAAAAGTAGACTTTTAGAAGCAAAATTTAATTGGAGAATTGAACAGATTTTACAAATTATTCCTTCGGTGGGATGTTAGCGAAGTAGAATTTACCTTGTGTTGGGAACGCACATTATGGCCATTCCATGGTTTACAAATCGGTATACAAAAGAACACTTTTAGATCAACCCTTTCACATCTATTCGAGTTTTCCCTAAAGTAGATCATTCTGACAGATCTGTCAGAATTGTATTGGATGTAAGAATGGGTTTTCAATTAGTTTGGTATTTCTTTGGTAAAATTTTACAATAATTTCCATGAAAAAATGCGAAAGTAATGGCAATACCTAATTATAGTATTGCGAATGTTTTGGCAAAACTTTCAGAAAGTGATGGTGAGACATAATGATAGTTATCCGCAAAGAAATGTCATATGTCTGGCATATTTTGGTTAAAAGTTTGCCAAAGCTTTATCAAAATATTGCTATAGCTTTGGCAAAATATCTGTCATATTATTCTGAAAACTTTGACAAAAATTTGAAGTAATGACCTAAAGAAATTATGAAGTCGGTATCCTTAGTTAATTTTAGAAATTATCTACGATCAGCGCATAAATAATGTCGCTACATGTGAACTACGAATTTTAAAAAAAAATTTGTCACTTAAATTTGCACAAATTACTTTCGCATTAATAACCCCGAACAAATATCATAGGTTCAACATTCTTTAATTTATTTCCAATTATGTAGAGAGTTAATCCAAGTACATTTTGTCAAAGATAACCTTTGAAAAATATGTCTTTTTCAATATTCAGTAGATTCACCCCTTGGCTTACATCTAAGATGTAATTTAATTAATCAAAAATAAATTTGTCGTGATCAACCAGGGCTGCCATCTCTTCTAATTTATCAATACTGTATTTCACAAAGTCCGGAACTCCATCACAAGATGACTGTGATGTCTGTGATTGAGATGATATTTCAGTATCCAGTGACAAACCATCCTCAAGAGAAATTGCACAGAACTCATTTTGTTTTACTGAACGCAAAATACTGGCATCATTTACATTGGCCTCAATAATCTTGAGTATCTGCAACATGGAAATTGATCATGTACTTGCCTCTAAGTCACTCCTTTCCTTAAATTAATTACAAAGTGAGTTTAGAAAACCTACTAACCAAATCGTTTTGGACGTTTACGCAATCGTTTGCTGAAATAATAAATAAACAATTTGTATTGAAATACAAATATTCATTATCTTTTATCATTTGGTCTAAAGTGCTAAGTATAATTGTTTCCTGAAAATTACACATACGTAGGAATACATGAGAATTGTGGATTTCCAGCATTTGATGTATTTCCTTGCTGAGGAATTAATTTCTCCTTGTTATCTGAAAAAGGAACTGATTTGAAAATTACAAATAGTTTCAATATATTAAATATCATGTAAACAGTGAAATATACATAAATTACTGTATTCATCAGAATGTTTCGCTCTCTTCACAGATGATTTCTTGAGACCCCCAGGTGTGACTGAAGTGACTTTGTCATGCTTCACAGAACTCATCACTGATTGAACAATATCTCCGGTATTTCCTGTGAATAAATTCAGGAAAGAAAGTGTGATTTATTTCATGAAATAAATTACAATGAGAAAATTCTAAAACTAGGGTATTGTGAAGAACAAACCGAGTTTCTTTTTGAGTTTTGGAGCTTTGCGAATGCATCCATGGATTTCCTCAAAATCCAAGTCAGATTCATCTGCATCACTAAACTGTCCTATAGGCTTCTTGCGCTTACAATCTGCAGAAATAAATTCCTAACATATATAAATATGTCAAGCAAAAATATCGTAAAACAAATATTGCAATAATAAATTAATACCCCTGGCAACAGAAGGTGAGCATTTCCTTTTTACTGCAGATTTCCTTGAAGATTTTGATTTCTGCTTAATTTCTGTAATAACCAAATTTCCATAGATTAATCTTCAAGACATGGATGAATGTTGGTATTTTATTAAAAATAACAGACAC
>JBCAUG010019011.1:0-25044 GCA_038406175.1 Haplosyllis leylae
GACCTGGCAGACACTCAATTCTGACTGGGGTTGAGTTTTGCTACACAAACCAAGCTAGTGTAAATATTGGTGACATTTTTAACAATAACTAAAGTGCCAGAAGGAAAATGTTTACCTCAAAGATCGGTTAGAATGGGTTCAAGTCTTTCCCGAATCCATCGTAAGATCAATAGTAATGTTAGACCGCCCTGAAATGGCTGTTATTAGACAGCAATTTTAGAAGAAATCGAAATGCTTTCATTTTTCACGCACAATGCACAGTAATCCCTGCCAAGAGGGGGAGATGAAAAAGAAATTCAAAACAATGTATTCGACATACAAGGAATTTGTTCATTGCGGTATCACTACAGCGGTTGACATTTAATTTCGAGACATGAAATTGATTGTTGCGTTACACAAAGTGAATCTAAATGTATCGTACTTGTTGCTACAGCCAAGAGTCCGTTATCTTCGATCCAGAATCATTATTTTCCACTGTCTATGATAAGAAAAAGGGACAGGTTTTGGGACAAAGTTGATAAAATCTGGTCAGGTGATACGGACACCATTTCCTTCAAAAGGTGAAAGAATGTCTGTACCACAGGAACAGTCAGGTGTGTTCATATGGTAAATGGGTTGTTTCATGTCGGTTTGTTTGTCTGTTTTTCAACAGAATTGAAAATTGATTGAGCTTACTTGGTGATCAGAACCTTCTTCTTTGAGGTACATAATTGATTGCGAGATGTTACTTTGCGACTCAAATAATTCAACCTTTTGATACGTGTCAATCCAGAGTGAGGGGATGATTTCAAACAGATCAAGCAAGTCCCTGGGGGTGGTTTATTACATTTGTTCGTTAGTAGTTCCCCCGACAGGACACACGTGGGTTGGGTAGGACATACGCTGGGATGAAAGCGTTTCATCAACGGTTTTGCGTTAAATTCTACATTCATCTGTGGCGACACATCGCGTGTTGTTCTTATTTTTATCACTTCTTGAATTATGGATTTTTTCCCATTTTGTTCAGTGATAATTCTCAACCTTTGTCCAAACTGTGCTATCAAAGTACAAACGGAAAATCATTAGTTTCTTTGAGGAACTAAGGCTTTTAAACCGTAGCTGTTCGGTCTTGCACATTTCGTTTTCAACATGGGAATCTCCACGAGATATTTCATCCTTGTATCCTGCATGGTAACTCTGGTGGCTTGTGATCCGGTGAAGTTCGTTGACTGCGGTGGGTTTCATATTTCGTTTCTCGCAAATTTAAATAAACTATCTGTTGAAATTATATTATAATGGATCTATTTCAAAAGTAATTAGAATTTCCAAATGTAATGAGACATCATTGCTAAATCTTTTCATTCGTGTTCATTGTTTTAATCAACCGTTGTTCGAGTTTAAACCCAATCTGGATTGTACATGTCCATTTAACCAGGTTCAGTAGATGGAGTTATCAACAGTTTGGACATTACTCCGTGTGCCAGTCTTCCATGTGAGTTCAAACAAGGAACGAATGCAACACTGGCCATCAACTTCACATCAAGTAAGTACTGATATATATCTTCCAAGACACTGCATGGGTTTTATAAGAATGTCTGAGACCTGACACAAAGTTTTGATCTTGTGATTTGGAATTCAATCAGTGCAAAGTGAAGAAAATCGTGGGCTGAGAACCAATATCAGAAACCTACTGTTTAGCGGGACACTGTTTCTTACTACTTTTCACGAATTATGGAGGAAAATAAGAACTGACCCAAAAAACCTGAATAAATGTACAACGAAAACAACTTTTTCAAAACTCTGCACAATCAGCTCAAAATCTACAGTTTCAAGACTGCGTGGAACTTTAAGACAAAGGAGAAAACATCCACCTGACCACAGTTCCACTTACCACTTCTTTAATCAGTTGGCCATCTATCCCCTCTCAGCTCGCAGTTCAACCCCTTTATTGTGTTTCTAGAGGTGGATACTCAGGATGTAACGGCGGTGGTTCACGCCACCACGCAGGGAGTGACAGTACAGTTCCCGCTCACCCAACCTGACGGATGTAAGAGCGGTGTGAAGTGTCCCGTACAGAATAGAGATACGAACGTCTACAATTACACCCTGCCCGTGGACAGCAGCTTCCCAGAGGTAATACAGTAATATCGGTTTTGAACTTCAGATTTTACATCTTCAAATGTTCCCACGAAACGTGTCGTTTACGACTACCCCTAGTTCCGTTGGTGGCCATAGATTAAAGGTAATCTTAAAATACAGGGGAATTGTACGAATTGTCACCATTCAAAGAGGGTTCTTGTTGTAATATTTCTCTTGTTTCTATTTCAGTTAAAACTCGTTGTCAAGTGGGAATTGCAAGATGACAGTAAGAAAGACTTGGCATGTTTACAGGTGCCTATAGCAGTTGTTTGAGTACAGTGTCTGTAGAAATGTTTTGCAGTACGTGTCTGTTTAATTTTCCGCAACAAAATCTAAGTATAATTTGTTTCCGTGCAGAAAGGTATGGGTTGTGCAGAGTTATTTCATGGAACATAAACAAATGAATTGAAAAATCGTCTACTGTGTTGTCTTTACTTTTCACGAATTGAAAAATATTCTCGAATACTTGAACATAAGCTTTATATGGTTATTTTAATAAAGAAAAGCCAATATGAAAAAGGCTTCTTTCATATGACCAATGAATTTCTTACAAAGTGCATTTATTTTTGTGCACAGAGTCCAGGGTATCACAAAAGGTACATTTTTCTGTCGAAGTTCCTTGCATGATGTCATTCACTAATGCTTGCATTCATCTTACAGAAACTGTCAGGTCCTTTGGATGTAGTAGTTTTGCAGTACATTTCTACGTTTTACCCCATGTTGCTGTCAACTTTTTTGGGTATTTGGCTCTTTTAACTTTTTATGATGAAGGACTTTTTCCTCCAAAGTACTTAAAGACGATTAGGAGGAATGCTTTTGATAAAAACGTTCAACGATTTTACGTTTGAATAAACATACGCCGTATCGTAGAAACGCAAATGCTGATGGTGGCTGGGCCGTTATCTCGAGCAACAATAAAGACCTCGCATATAGGAGATATACCGAACCCACGTCCTAGACTTGCTGATCATTCTAGACAAGTCCTAGCCGGGGGAAGGATCCTTGCTGCTGGACCTTCCACTAGTCCCTTCTTGCCTGGTCCTCCAGGGGGAGGGGGTAAGGTCACCCCATCTGGGGGGAGGGAGGAAGGTCATTTGGCTCATGGACCCCCCCCCCCCCACCCCTGTGAACAGAGAAATAGCTGTGAAAACATTACCTTCCCTCGTACTACGTTCCTGGTGGGTAAAAATATAACTGCATGCACCACAGTGTACAGGTGTTACGTGGATGGTGAACATATTTACCTTACCTCATAGCGTTATCTGGATAACGCATTATACAATTGCATTATGTGTGTTCAGTAGGTCCTGGCTCTCCTTCACTATTCCAAAATAATATATTGAATTGTGGTTTTCAGTTTGCTGTGGCTTCTCGTATACATCCAATATACAATGGAGACACAATAAAATGTGTCTTTACTTGTATCAAAAATTATAAGCATGGGTTGTATTCAAATAAAACTGTTTCCAAGTTGCCATAACTTTCAAAGCCAAAATTGAATACTTTTCCAGAACATACTGAGTTTCTAGATCCGGTATTTTGGGTATAAACTGATTATTTATTGCTTTCATAAACTGGGATGTATTTTGTTTCTTTATGAAAGACTACATTTGAAATAACTATAATTAAAGTCATCAGGCGTGAACACAAGAGGCATATTGTCCGCTGCGTAGCAAGTGCTCGATCTGCAGTTGTCTTGGGGGGGGAGGGCACACCAGTCCTGGCCTGGGGTCTCCCACCTGGGACTGGTTACCCCCCGGAAAGGACATGAGACCAGAGAAAGAACCAGGGACTGGGGTACCCCCGTGAAAGGACATGGGACCAGAGAGCAGGGAAAGAACATGGGACTTGGGTACCCCACCTCACCCGTCGGTGTGGACGTACAAACAAAATGAAAACATTACCTTCCCAATTCCTTCGGAATGCGGGCGGTAAACATGCATGTGAAGGACCGTTTTATTATTCTCATTCCGTTTGCTAATTTCCTTCACTGAAATCACTGGATAATGATCTTGAAATTCTCGGGTCATACCCTCGGCACAATGACAAATACAATTGGAGGGCTTCAGGTGAAATATTTCACTAGAATAAGTTATCGCATCCAACCAAAGGTGAAGTGTGTATACAGAGAGGTACTGGTCAGAATACAAGAGTACAATACTGTCAATAGGCAGGTTTTCGTGACGAGGAACACAGGTGGATCACGTAAAGATAGAAATTGTATTTTCAGAATGTAGATATTTGCAATGGTTTCTGCCTGGGTCTGTTTTGGAGGCATATCTAGTTGATCATGGACATCGTTGAAAAATAACTATTTTAGAATATTTAGTCCTTTATGTCCCGTTTTCTTGTTACAGTTCTGGTAAAGGGAAATCACAAAACCTGAAATAGTATCTCAAGTATCACCTTCCGTTACACAGTTGTGTGACAATGTAGCACTGATATGACTAACTACACGTACAAAAATCGTTCGTTTTAATCTGAGCCCTGTGCAACCGACCTCTCCGAACATTGATATCTATGACAGGATTTCTTTAACTAAGATGAATTTCTTTTGCCTGTAACCCTCATTGTAACTGGTTGTAAGCGACCTCGTAATAAACGGGATCCATGCAGCGCTGTTGCATTTCTCTGAATGCGTGACAGTTCATAGTTACAACTACAATTCATAGTTACATATTTATGTGCCAACACATTTGTTGTGAAGTAGAATTACATCTACATGTATCTTCAGGAATATGATGAATATGTGATGCTGAAAAAGAACTAGTTCGCTTGGTAAGTAATAGCGTTTTGGGTAGATTTGGTACATCCTCAATTAGTTATGCTTACAGAAAAAAATAGAATCTTAGTCTGCACAAAAACCGTACAAGGGACAAAAAAGCGAAAAGCAGCGTCGCTGCTGACTTTGCACACTTTTCATTTTAACAGTACCCCCTGTGTCATACCCTAAACGTGTGTACCCAGAAAACTGGTGATCGAGTGGGTATGGGTGAAAGTGCTGGAAATAGACACAACCAGGGTCATACCATAATTGGTATGCCATCAGCACATGGTATAGAGGGAGACATGTAATATTACAGTTGACTGAATCTTTATCTCCCACTCTGAGAGATAGCGGAGGTGTTTAAATGTCTGAAACCTTGTTTGTGTCGGATTGGGTAATGCTTGCAATGGTTCTTGAAAGAGAATCGATTCCAATTTTTATGATAGTGATGCTTTGAATTTATGCATTGTGCTGTATTTTACATTTTCTGTATGGTCCTACGACATCACTAATTTAAGTTCAACGTAAAAATAAAACGTTAAACAAAAACAGGATCGACATCAAATGTGGCATTTCTTTTCTGTCCATAACATACGCATTATGGTGATTCGCATTTGAACCATGATGGTCACGAGATCAATTTTCTCTTTTTACCCCTGAGAGATAATCGATTCGCACCGAAGAACAATTTCACTATTAGACGGCCAATCGTTTGGATCTGATCATGGACCTATTTTATGCATGTGGCGTAAGAAAAAAGTGGGACTTTTAAAAAAAAAGAGCCATTTAACTGTTTACTGGAGTGAAACCACAATTTAAACACCTGAGATTGCTCAATGTGATCATACTGTATGGAAGCACAGTAATTATACTGCGTCGTGTTCACCAGTATTGAATCATTATGGCTGGTGTATCTTATTGTATCACTGGTCTACAATCTCTGAGATTTTTGGCTTATGATGACAAATAGCTGATATATCTGTGGATGTACTTTTTGCTGTAAAATTTTGATCAATCTAAATGGATGTTTGAGCATCAATCGGCCGTTTGGAACATAATATGTATAAGGCATCAATCGGTAAAATTATCATCTTTATAATTGTCTGGAAATGCAACAACCAAAATGTTGTTCAGTTTAGTTTCCTTTTGGTACCACAATATTTTGGGCAATTACGTCCCAGAATGCTAGCTGCCATTCGGCCGGAAGATGTAGGTATTTGTAAAATTCGGTTGAAGCTGACAGGTTTCATTAGATTTGTTTGGGTGACATGTTTTCGAAGGCACACCAATTTTTTAGATCTGAATTTTAGAAATCATAACTGATATTTACTCGTAAATTTGACTAAAATCTCTTTTTGATGAGAACTATTATTTTGTAAAAAAAAAAAAAAAAAAAAATGTGTGTTCGCAGTGACTAAATGATTTTTGGCAAAGAACTGCATGGCTCACATATTTTACGCATTAACGCATATTTTAAAAGAATAAGTGCTAAATCCGCTTCTCAAGTGTTTATGATTTGGACAAATATGTGACAGATGGTCAGTCACTGTACAGGTTTACTGACCACTGAATCAAAGTCTATACAGACTGGGTAAGTTAAAGCGCACATATTTACCGGACGTTACAGACCGCCCTTATTTGCATTTCTGTAAAGAATCTACATATATATTTCAAAAGGGCGGCAATAAATTGCTCGAAAAATTCAATGCAAGTCAGAAGGGTGTGTTTCCACTGTGGCATTTCTGTATTTTTCGTGGCCTCGGAACTTTGAACAACCCTAGGAATTTTCAAAAACTAGGGATGAAATGTTTTGTATTTTCAAGTTTTCATATTTCTCTTTCAGAAATTTGATACTCAAAATGTCCCCAAAGGAGATCATTCGCAACATAAGTGTAGCTAATGGCCATGAAAATATTCGGGCATTTATGAAATTTGGACGTAATCTTCTCTTTAAGTTCCTTTTCCTGTAAAAATACGCAGATGAAGCCGCCCATTAGACCCTAATGACTTCCCTCTTTGAAGTACTTCCGTTGCACGGGTGCCACTGAGGAAGAGTTCTGACCACTGGTGTGTGCCCAGTGTGCATGCCTAGTCAGCTAGCTTTGTGACAGATCACCACAGCAAGTGACGTGAAGGTATTCAGCAAACCGTGGCCACATTGCACCGCACAGATAAGCTTCTATCTTAACGTACACAGTATTGCCTCTTCAAATGGCGAGGATAGAAATATTATCACTGCGCTATATTTGAATTAATACGATTTGAAATCTAAGTGCCCTTGTTCAGTGGTCAGGAAAAGGCCACTTGAGTCTGGAAATTGAATTACAATACTTGTCAATTAAAGGAAATGCTGATAAAAGTTACAAATACTGGACCACAAAATTAACCACTAAACTATCAAGGCAAATGACTGTTAATAAAGAAGATCGCTGCTGGTACTGTTGAGGACTTAGCATTTGGAATATTAATCAGAAATACAATGTTTGAATGAATGCAAGTTTTGAAAGGAAGTCACAAATTGGTCAGTTCATTCCTTGAGATCTCGTCATTTAGGACATCTGACAAAGATTTTATATTTTGTTCAAATATTTGATTGCCACAATAGGAATCATCCCCTTAAAATGAACATATATATATTCCAGGTTTGATGTAGTTTGACAAAAATGTTGCAACCGCAAAAAAAGACATGAAACTTGCTTTCGGACCATACTTTTGTGGGCGTGTAGCCCAAGTGGGCACTCAGTATAAAAGCATATTTTACTGCTCATATACTGAATAGTATACCTATTTTTACCAAAACTTTTCAAAAACTAAATTGTGCATAAATTATCAGGTGTCCTCAATGACGTGGATGTCATGTAAATTTTGCTAGTTGGGCTGCGAACAATGATGATAAAGAGATATGGAGACAGTGGCACAGGTATCGCATCGCATAGCGGTGTTTGTTGTGACAATGGCATGTACCACGGACATACTAGTAAAAAGTTGTCGTAGGCGCGAATGGAACTTCATACCCAAACGTACATTCTCTGCGTAACATATAATTATCCATGAATCGTTGCCTTAAAATTGGGACGAATTGTTGGATCTGTGTCATTTTAATGTGACAGTTAATTTTAAACTTTGGTGAATATTAAGTTGCTGATATTTTTCAATGAAGGCTGTGGGACGAAGTGACATCTCAATACCTTCCAGGCTTGACCATTTGTGAAGTTGAAATCACCATCGATGAACAAACGCCTTTTTGTAATGGAAATATATTTCACTGTTGAATTTACGTTGAACGAGCACAAATTGTAGTTGACGTTTTGTACAGTGTGTATTTGATGTATTCAAATACGACAAACACTGAAAGGAGTAAAATCTCAATGAACAAAAGCTGAAAGAAAACAGTTTGCATCTCAAGTAGTGAACTTCTTCAGAATGGATCACACTTATTGTTTGAAGGAGGAGAAGGGTAACCAGGACAACGCGTCGAAAAACGAAACCAAACCAGATATCTCCATGACGATGTCAGAACCCGGTTTCGTCGCTAAGATGCTGGCTACGTGGAGCAAAAGGTAATAATATGATTTACCATGTAAAGTGGAAGATTTTCATTTACCTGTTTTTTTTTCATTTACGAGATATATTGCGTCTGTTCAACCACTTGTTTTTGAAATAGTTTCAACGTTTCAAATTCTATTTTTTGTCAAGGCAATGTGACCATTGGTATTTTTATTAACATATTTTTTATGCACTTGGAAGAAATTCAAACATTTTATGGTCACTGAACTTTATATTTCTTTTTTTTTGTGAGATAAGCTATGGGATGTCTTTCTGTGTGGACTTTATTTATCAATAAGACCTTTCTATGTGTTTACAAATAGTGTATTCCTTGAAATGTTTACCAGAGTTCCCACATGATCTTTACGGAAAATAGCACAAACAACCCACTGGACAGTACAGTAAAAAAGACTTCATTTTGTCCTACACATCAATCTATTTTTCTGGAAAGAAACACTCAAAATAGTAGAAATTTCTGCCACAGGGTGGCATTGCTACATAGAGAGGTAGGAGAATGCCTTGTAGCTGTGTGGTTGATATGTTAATGTGCGACATCTGACCTTCCTTCTCTTTGGTCATTTCTATGTAGTTACGATTTCACACTATGTTTGAACATAAAAATACCTTCAATCTTCTGGTGTTATTATTTTCTACTTTATTTAATGAGGTGAACTGGAGTGTATTTTGATGGTTTTGCCGTTATTGTGTTTGAGGGGTTTGGTTAGGCATAAATATATCGTGAAAATACTTTCAGAAATGGCAGGAAATCAGTGCAGCAATTTGAATGGTTAGACACGTTTCTGAATTGTAAAAGTCGAATTCTTTCCAATTTATGAAAATACCTAGACAGTCATGTCTTGCGTGATGTCTGGTAATGTCCATCCTGAGCAGTTAGGCAACGCTGGGTCTCCTTTGTAAAGAGTTTGGTTTTACTGAGCAAATTTTGTTTGTGAAGAATTTCTTGTCTTGACATCAGTGCTAAAATAGTTTTGTTGTAATGAGTACCGCTCATGCGGAGCTGATTTAGTTAATGTCATTGCGAGAGGGTCCAGTGTCTTTCAGATGCCCAGAGGTATTATAGTGCAATTAGTAAATTTCATTGTCTGATTCATGATACGATTAAACAGGAGGTCAGGAATATCCTTATGGTTGGCTCGTTTAGAGTCAGCTTAGTGATTGATTCGAGGACGAGGGGTCCATAGTATTTGGGTAATAGACCTTGATACTTTTATGACAATAGACTTTGATACTTTTATGATAAGTAAGCCTACTTTAGGTTGCAGTCATTGGTGGGAATTTGTTTACACAGAATGACATCATAATGTCATAATGACGTTACATCCTGCCAACTAGCCAGCCTGTTGTGATTTTTTACGGCATCATATTTTTACCGGTTGTTATTGAGTAAGATTCAAACACATCTGTCACACTATTTGTCCCATATTTGTAGTTTTTCTACTCAAAATGAAGCAATTATAGATAATTAATAACTACTTTATCCAGATTTCCCAGTAAATCTATGTAATGTATTTTAACCACATCGGAAAACATGACGTTTACAGAAACAGCAAATTAAGTACGACGGTCGTCGCTTCCTGTGAGGACCTATGCCAGGATTGTTTTTTCAATAGTTTGTGTTCAATTCCTACGTTCAATTCGCCTACCAAACCACGTTACATGTACATGAAATGCCATGTGATAAGACTCTTATGATATATGGTAGTAAAATTATAAGAAATAACAAGAAAACCTGTGAATAGATTTTCATTTCCTTCCGGAAAAGAGAGGCGTAAAGTGCACGATATGTGCTCAGTATGCCAAAACCACAAAACTTCCCACAGTTGGACTTGCATTGCATGTGAGTGATGCAGTCGAAGAGTTGAAAGATGACGGTGAAGACGGTAGACAGTGTATGGTTCATCATTATAATTCCCGTGACGTTAAACCAGACGACGCAAAAACGTCCCCGACATTTTTTGTTATATGCAACTACGTTTGTGTCAATAATAGAAGAATTCCAATCAAAACAAGTTTTTAAACGGTATTCGTTTCTGCAAGAAAAGAAAAATTATTATTTGGTTTAATTTGAACTTGTCATAAGTTTTTACACAACAACTAAAAATCCAGTAGACAGAACCTTGGATTAATCTGAGAATGTCCGTTGATAACATCAACAGGCACCCTCCAATGCAGGCCTGTAGTAATGTGCGATTCACACCGTCTCTGAGCTGGCCTGTGAACATGTAGCTAACTCGATGGGTCTTTCAAAGACTACGATGAATTTTTAAAATTAAATCGAGCTGCGATTAACGCAATGTTGTGACTTTACATGAGGCCTGTCCTTTCTGTAGTAACTAAACATAGTGCCAAAACGCTTTTGTATCACGGTTAAGGTGTTGCCACTATTTGTCCTGTATATTTAGGATGATCGGCGATTAACCCAACTTCTCTGTTTTTGGAAACGACAACCCAACTTCTCTGTTTTTGGAAACGACACCCACAACGGAGACAGTGGTAAATGTATCTACGCCTTACAAACCCACCATTGTAAAGAAATCAAGAGCTACTATTTTGTACTCCCAAGTCTTGCGCAATTTACTGATTTTAAATCTTTCATTTCAGAAACCGTGCCTGTATTAATTTCGGTTAGTGTACCAAAAGCCATTCCATACATGAAATATGAATATTCCTTGGTTAGCTACAATGTATCGATATTTGTAATTTTGAACAGCAGGGTCTCGTGTCTAAAACCCAAAATGTCGAGAAATCAGGCACCAGTACCACTCAGTATGGTATTTCAAGTGTTTTTTGTTAAACCAAATAGTTCATTGCTGAAGTTGCACAAACTTTCCTGTTTACACACATCATGCAATTTGAGTGTTTTTCTACTTTACCAGAAATGTTATTGGAGGGTGGACCCCACCTTTAATTACAGTCTAGTCCCAAAAGGCAAGTTTGAAATGAGGTAATTTAATAGGTGTAAATAGATATGTGGACGATATGTCACCATGACTAATCGAGACTGTTCTCTGCAATATTTTTCATTACTTTACCTGTGAGCACATGTAAAAACTACCATTGTTTACTTTTTATCTATACTATTACACCGCAGTAAACATGCCACCGAGAGTGGAGGCAATATTGTTATTTATTGGAAGAGGCAAATTCCAGCCATTAATAGATTGTTCTTTTCCGTGTTTGCCTCTAAAACATATTCCCTGTTAATTTTAACGATAAATTGCACAAGCTTAACTCCACTTTGAGCTTTTTGTGAGAATAAGTAAATTAGATGTATGTGGCTTTAAATCGTGTTCAAATAGGTTTTTGATTTAATTATTCCGCTTGATTTTGTCCATCCATCTTTCCACAGATCAATAAATATAAAAGTAAGTTTAGCTTCTTTAAAAAACTCATTAAACATGTTTCAGCTAAAAATAGACTGAACCCGAAAATATATCGGAACATTCTGTTTGGGAATAATTGTTAGGAAGAGTTTATTGTTGTGTAATAATGTAATAATTTCGCTCGTGGGTCTTACTCCTGGAGCGACACAATTACTGGCCATATCAGTTTCACGCATCTATTGAGGAGCACTCCTTATGAGGAAATAAGTAGTTTTTGTTGCTCTATTTCATTTTAGCTTTTGGTAGTACAAAATGAAGTATTTGAAAAAGTCAGAGCATTTGTGCAAGAACTTCATACTTTAGCTTATTGCATTGCTGATCTTCAGTAGTTGTTACTGTTCGTTGGATGCCGGTTAATAGTGAGGAAAACGGTGGAAAATGTTATAATCAGTGTCACACATGTGTAGATCTGACTCACTTTATACTACAATGCCATGGAATAATTGCCCCCTTGGGAACCCTTAGGATAGTGCTCGTGGAAAGCTATGTCACACAATGTTTTTTTTTTTTGCCATTAATGGATGCTCACCTGTTAGGAGACGTTGCCTGACCATCATTGTTTCACATTGTCATAATTGATGTCATTTACGAGAGCAGACTTCGTTTCTTTTTTAAAGTTCGGGTCAAATCAATGTATTGGTGGTGGTGAAGTCAAGAACAAGCGGACACAAACGAATTGGCTATTATCATACAGCATATTCTATTAGAGAATTGCAGATAGAGACCTGACGATTAAAATATTTATAAATTCATGTGGTGAAAATAGCATGAATATGACTTTTTACGATTAGAAAAGTTGAATTAATTCTCGTTTACGATCATGGCACTAGTAGCCACACATTCTGCATCATTTTGACACATTTGGTATATAGTTCGCCAATGTGTATTGCGTGCTTTTGTAGTGTCTGTTCGTACGATGTCGGTACAACACATTGCCTACAATACTACTTGATATTGAGATGGATTTATTGTTTCACTGAGTAGTTGGGCCATTGTAGTCGAGGATATTAATACAAAGCAAATACTGAAGTTAGGTCCATAAATGATAAATTCTGATGCTGTTTGTGTGATAGGAAAATTTAACCTTTTTGGAAATCAAAGGTAACAATACTATTTCATGCACATGGTATTATTTATCAAAGATCAATCAAAGCTGAACAGTGATACTTTTGAAGACGTGCTTTGTGTGTAGAATTTTAGATTTTATTCGCAAATCAAATCTGATTCACTGCGTTCATTTGATAAAGACCCAATTCAATCACTCTTTCCTGGCGCTTGTAGGTTGGATTTTGGTAACTTTAGACTACAGGAAACGATGCAGCAAGATTGGTCGCTTTTAACTGAACTTCCTTAGCTGATGGAGCAAGTAAATAGCTAAAACCAGGTAGAAGCTGCATTAACTGTCAGTGACCCCTCCTCCGTGTTGTACCTGGATAAATAATTGCCAGGTGCGGCATCGGTTGTATTACAGACAGACGGAGGTAGGCTGGATGGATGTGGAAGGGGAATATTCCTCGCCAGCTGACAACTGACAATGTAAATCAATACAATAACATTTAACTCATGCGACACAACCATCGCTTCACATGCGGACTGAATGCTGTGTGGTCAGTTATTAATACCTACCTGGACCTTAAAACAACGTGAATTTTCAAATCACAGCTGATTTTACAAGCGAAAGGGAAATCACCGCAGTTCAATTTGTTTTTTTACACGTGACAAATAAGGATGCATTTCAGATATTTTAATGGAGAGTTTGTAACAGATTTGCTGATTTACAGCCAAGAAGTAGCAAAGGGTACACAGGTCAGGGGAAGGAGCTTTTAAAAGGAGCATAAACTATTGAAGAAATCAGATTTTTATTCGCTCTGTTTGGTACTTATAATAATTTGACAAGGTAGTGTTACATGTTATACGTGATCTGTGTTTACAACTGTGGGAACATTACCAGTAGCATTTGAGGCCACACTAACTGGATATTTCATATACAGAAAATTGCAAATATAGAGTGAAACGAAGGTAAAAATGGATTTATTCGGAGTTGAGTCCACTTACTTTGAACTCGCCGACTCAGACAGGTTAGAAAGTTGAAACTGAGGATTTTTAATTGTTGATCAACAAATTAACACATCAGTTCGATCATATGGAGAATCATGAAACAGGATACATTACTCACTATTGATTATTGAACATGCACGACGTATTGCTCCATTGACCACCTGCCTTATTGTTAATCGTCTATTGTTGTTCAGGTTTAACAATTACACCAAAAATGGGGAGTATTTTCTTGAAAATGGCGCGTGTTAACGAGGTGTTGATCTCTCGTGAATGACGGTGACACGCCATTAACAATCCCATTCTTTGATTTTCACTTCAATCAACGCGTCGTTTCTGTGATCGATGTGTTTTTCGATCTGATTCATACGGCGACAGCTTCTACTTCAATGGATCTATTCGTCTGATTGTAAATTAGGACGTAAACTACAAACCTTACACGTCATTCAATAAGGAAGTTTTCTTCGTAACTCAATCGGTTGTCTACCTTTGATTACCTTGTACTTTGTTGATCAGGTTCCCTTCACCGCCTGTTGTTCTACATTACGAAACCTACAAAACGACTGAAATATTTAGAGATTCATTCATTTATTATTGGGATTTATTTCTTCCGTCTGTCATCATGTTTTCTGCACTTTCGAGACAGCTGAAGAAACGTCGATCTGGCCGGAAGAAAAAACGATCCGAAAGGTGAGATTACTTCTAAATATAAAACTTGACACATGTGATTGATGGTAAAATCAATAAGGTATAATCACTAATTGTTCACTATGATCACTATGGTTTTGCTCCCGGTGTTTTTAATCATGCAAAATATTTTCATGTATCACGAGATCTTTCCGCTTGACCCTTGGTAATTATTGCATTGTATTTACAAATTTCAACTAAATATAACAGCTCTTTGTATAAATAGCTCGTGTTTCTCTTGGCCAGGTAAATATGTATCACAAACGAACTTAATAATAATAATAATAATAATAATTTTATTCGTACTTTTGTTTACATGGTCGCACGTTTGCTGTCGTACATACGATACGTTATGTTAATCTTTAGTTACAAAAGTACTGGACATAAACAGTCTATGTAGACTTTATACCGTGGTAATATTATGCCCCAAAAAAAATACTAGGATAGATAATATAAAATATATAAACGTAATGTTCTAGATTATGTGATTAAATGTTAATGATATATCACTCGAAAAATGAAATAATAATAAATTTGTTGTACATGGTAATATCATCCTTTTGTTGTCTTCTTGTTGCATACTGTAAATCCAAATCTAGCCATAGTCTAATGTTGTGTCCTGTAATTTTTACAATTTACCATTGTCTAATATCCAATACTGTGTAGTTGTTACATTCGTTCATATTGTAGCTTTATGATTTTACCAGTGGTACAACTTAACTTTTAGAACAAAGTAACGGCAACAGTTCGAAACTTTTACGAATCCTTTCATTGTCTTGAATATAATAAAGATAAATTTTCAATAGTTCGCATATATACTCCTTGCAGACTTGACTCCTTTAAAAGTTTAAATGGAATTTTTCAGTTGCGTCCTTTACATCACCCTTATTCCGGGGGTTATGTCTGTAAAACAGTGTTCGCACTTCAGTTTCCACATATTAGAATGATAATTCATACTCTTGTATCATCTTAGTAGAGTGATACACTAGTAGTTTTAACAAAAGTTTGAACATAACAGTAACTTAAGTTCTCTCTAGTTCGAGATTTAAGTAAATTATATGAAGAGAACACTGTGGAAATATATACATCTTATAGTAATCAGTGTCAAATGAACATTTCAATCCCCTTAAAAGTAATACTTTAAGTCTTATAACAAAATGTAATATACACTGTAATACAAGGATACCGTTCTTGGATACGTAGTTACAATTTAATATCTAATGCGTTCCTATATTTGCCGTTACGTCCGATATTCAGCACAGTGACTCGTTATATCCGGGGAACAATACTTCTATACTGGTGTAGTTCCATGATTAAGTTCCACTGGACAGCGAGTTGGAATAATCCGAGAATGTGTTGATCTTGCACTATGATGAGCACTTAACCCAATACTAGTTGCATCCTGTCTGACAGTCTATGGCAGATACCTATGTTCAAATGTTTATCACAGCCACAGTGGACATGTACTCACAATCAATACATGTTCCTTGATATGAATAGATTCTGAGGTAATGTTTAGTTGCATCCTGTCGCATGATGTACACGATGTTGCATACTGGGAACACGGATTTAGAGTACTTGACAGCTATGGTGAGTCTTTTGTATGGAGAAGGTGAACTTCTTTCCGCACTTTTTGCATTGATAAGGTTGCTCCCCACTGTGGACTCTCTTGTGTTGTTTGAAATTTCGTTTGTCTTTTGTTTTATAGTCACAATCTGGACACTCTATGGTTGCCGCTTTGTGTGTGGCCAGGTGTTTAAGCATGTCGTAGTAATGTGTGAAGTCATGCTTACAACCTGGATGGCTGCACATATGAGGACGTTGTTTGAAGTGAGTCTTTCTATGGTCCTTCAGTTGAGAGTCAAAAGGGAAGGTACAATGACAATCGAGACATGGTAATTTTTTGCCCTCATGCTTGTATCTGTTTTTGTGCACTTAGTGGGTTATTAAATACCTTGGGACATTTCCCACAAGCAATAGGAGGATGTCGTTTGCTGTAATGAGCTATGAAAGTCGTCGAATCAGTGAACCTTTCTCCACACATGTCACATCTGCAGCGGCGGCCTGTCGTTTTCTTGACTTTCCTAATGCCATGGTGTGTGAACTTAACATCCTTAGCACTGATTGTTTTTGTTTCCTCCATTGCATCCGGAGTTTTTGTTGTCTCCGGTAGTGACGATTGTGTTTCAGTTGGCTTGGTTGGTGACGTCTTGGCAGTTGATTTGGAGCAGCTTGGCTTCAATATCATGCAAAATATTTTCATGTATCACGAGATCTTTCCGCTTGCCCCTTGGTAATTATTGCATCGTATTTACAAATTTCAACTAAATATAACAGCTCTTTGTATAAATAGCTCGTGTTTCTCTTGGCCAGGTAAATATGTATCACGAACGAACTTTTATCCGGACATCTGGACATGTAATTAGTATGACTAGGTTTCTCTGCCAAACATATCTGGGTGACATTGACGTCACAGTTGGTGGTTCATGATCCACACGCTGTTGTTCCTGATTCAGCTTGTATCATTCCACTGTCCTAATGTATATAATGTTTGTGGGTGAGCATGAGCTCTAAGTTGCTACTGGCTTACACCGAAGAGTGAACAAGACTTAAAAGTGTGTTTACCGATCATACTTGGACTCCCAGAGTTTCTAATTTCCTGTGTAGTTGTTCATTAGATATTTTCAGTAAGATGTCAACCTGTTAATTAAGAACTTCTAAAGGGTGTGTCCACATCAGTCCATGTGACTATGGTACATCAGTGGTATTGTTACATAATCGCAAGGGAGGTCTTTACTGATCCACTGTCGCACAATTAAGCCAATAGGTGTGCTCTCACTTTCATTTATTCATCCAGGAATGTGACAATGAATAAAGTAATAGTATTTGTCTCAGTTTGATGTCTGATCAAAAGAATGACAAGGACATTATTATTTTTACACTCCTAATAAATGGGTCATTATCTGCTATGATTGCAAGCGTCATACAGCTTAAGTAGAATCGATGTTGTCACAGGCGTGACACGGCTCAGGTAGAATCGATGAAGCAGCTGGGGAGTCCTGTGATGTAACATTGATTGACCCAATGAACTTATTACAACCATTTGTCGGAAGGTATAATGTTGTAATGGGTTTTAATGAATGAAATCAAGAGATTAACTCGCTCTTTAATATTTCAGTACAGCTTAGTAAAGCTCTTTTGTGAAAGTCATCAGTTTTTGGATTCACATTGTCATGTTGGCGACAAAGCAAACAAACACACGAATGTTTCACACCCAAATTTTCCTGTGCGTGTTTTAACCCCCCCCCCCCCTTTCGTATGGTTAGAGGGTGTAGAATATACATTGTTGTGAGGTACTTGGTTTGAACTTTGTCAACAATACAAAGAAATGAAAAGAAACTGAACGTAAAACTCACATTGATGGATCATGAAGTAGCATTTCATGTAGGGAACTCCCATACTTGTACAGTACTCATGTCCACCCGTTTGGCATTTTATTTGTTCAGCCTGGTGCTCTTTACGGTGGTAGAAAAACGTTTGTGTTCGATTTTGTCGTATTCCGATAGTAAGGTATTAAAGTACATGTACACACCTGCAGAACTGTAAAAAAGACTAATATGAACATAAAATAGGAGATTAGCTCTGCGGTTTGTATTTGTATTACTCAAGAACCATGTAATGTGAGAATGATTTTGGACGAAAATTCCAGTGCAAGCATGTTTTTTGCTTTCCGCTTTGAGCTTTCCATTTTTTCTATTGAAAACACAGTATAAAATGTCTGGGCTCGCACTTACGTGCAATGATTAAAGTAAAATGAAGCTAAACGATGAGTACTTAGAAGATATTCAATATTGACACACACCTTTTGCTCGGTATAATAAACGTGGCACTTTTACTTATTGCATGAAAAAAGTAGCTTTGCTTTGGAACCGCCTTGTCTCAATGAGCATTGCTGCGTAATATTCTTAACAAGCACACAGGACTTTTCCTGTGGTCCAAAACTGGGAATTAGATCTATTAGGATTGTACTTTTGCCATTGCCAGTCTTTATTGTGACGTTATGCCTTTGAAGTGAAGTATTTTGTCTTAGGACGTTAGAACCTTCGGAAGTTAACAATGTCTCGAACGTTATGCTGAGACAGTACTGTTGCCAAAATGACAGATGTAAACGAGACGGTAACCCACTGGTACTCAGTGTAGTCTCCGCAAAGGCAAGGGGGTGGGGCGTTGCATTTACCACCAATTTGCAAATGCTTGTTCATTTTCAGTGTGTTGTAGTTCCCCCGAAGGTGGGTTATTTGGGGGGGGGGGTGGGTGGGTATTTACCATCAATTTGAAAATGCAAAACTACAAGCATACTCAAGTTTGCAAGCTACAACATTTCAACATTCATTTACATCTTAAAAATGAGTTAATTAGTAGTTACTGAAATAAACAGGCAGTTTTTAAACTTTTATTACGCCAATACAATGACTGGCAGTGCACATGCTATCGTAAATTTCATCCGGGCAAGTTAAAATTTTTAGTTTCTCATATAGATGGGCAAGATAATGTTTTGTTATTTTGTAAGAAACCTAAGAATTCAATGAAATTAATTCAACAAAGAAAATTTCACCAATGGAGTCGGGCTGATTAATTACCGTCTCTGATGGCGAAAAGAAGGAGAAATTGGGGACCGAGTAAATTTTATGGGGAATTGA
This sequence comes from Haplosyllis leylae, assembly GCA_038406175.1. Taxonomy (NCBI): domain Eukaryota; kingdom Metazoa; phylum Annelida; class Polychaeta; order Phyllodocida; family Syllidae; genus Haplosyllis; species Haplosyllis leylae. Next base: position 19,278 of record JBCAUG010019011.1, read on the forward strand.
TGGCGGTATTATTGATGACAATAATCAATCATGCTCGGCACGCAACACAAAACACACAGTTGTCATGCACACGTTTCTACTTACCTGAGACACAGGTGAAACAAGGCATAAGAGCCTTTGTTTATGCTGCTGTAGATGTCCGACGGCTGCAGTAATTGCCAGGTTGTCTGCATGTTCTGTAGTTGGGTTTTACTTGCTGCAGTTCCTTCCCCCCAAAGATGGTTTAATGGATTTTAGCTCCGAGGTGTTCCTGTTGTGTGACCATTATCTTTAGGTTTTGCTCACGTTTCAACAAGAGGATAGCTTATTTGGAAAAAGCAATTTTTATGCTGAAACTTCATGGAAATTAGTCTTGCAGTTATTTTACTTCTGCAATAACCTCGAGAGGCATCACAAAGATCCCGACAGTTTGTTTGCTTCTTATTCTTTTTGTTTGATTCGATTACGCTATGTTTGAATGAGAACCAAATATAAAAGCTTCTAAATAGCAATTACTAATTTGGCTTACTCCTCGTTTGCAACTTGCTATTCATCTCTTTTGTGAAAAAAATGTAAATATAAGAAGAGAAAGTAGGAGAGAAAACATTTATTTGTAGCAAGGTTGCAATGGCTGATCAACAGAATGACCCACAGAATGACATTTTACGGGAAAGCGACGTTTAATATTGATTACATTGGGCGGGGCGATTCTTACATCATTGGTCGAATGTTTAGACAACCTAACCCCCGCATGAAATTTGGCTTCGGTATTTCAAGTCACGAAATGTTTCATCGATTTCAAGTCAACTTTATTGAAATGAAGGAGGAAACGATGGCGTTCAAACAATCTAGACATCTGTGTTTGAGTGGTTTAAAATGGCCTTAATTTCCTTAGTAAGATATGGTTTTGTCCTTATGTTTCAGGCTGTTAGCAGAAAAACGCTAATGCTTTTTAAGAAAGTAGGAAAAAGAACCTGAAACTGCACAGGTAAAACGTTTGGGGAAAATGAGCTATAGTCATGAATCCAGATGTCGCAGATATTTACTTTCGTCACAGTTCTGAAGAAATACATGTATCTGCTTGATTACTAATTGTGATGAAACAAAATTATAGGATTCTGTACAATTTCTTGAAGATTGTTTCCACTTTTGAGTTTGAACACCTTTGCGTCTGTTTGAGGTCATCCATAAATTACAATATTTCAATAACTCTTTTTTTATTCTCAGTACAAGACAAGTGAAGTCATTCGCAAATAGTAAACAATGTACACGGATTGTGTCCTCAGGTTATTTCAGCGTTCAGGAGCTCTTTAGTTGCCAGACAAACTTTTAAAAAAGGAACATTCCTTTCGCTTGGAACCTCCACTTCCTGGGGGATGTTGTTTTGAAGTATTGGAAAAGAGCCTACTTTGTAAGGAAATATCAGTTACTGCTCAAGGCTGTTTAAATTTGGAAATATTTTACTTCTTGACATTGTGACACGAAGTAAAGGCTTGTAATAAATAAAACCTAAGTTCAGCTAGTTCAAAACGACAAGACCTTATTTTGACATCTCGTTTACGTACAGTTTAGAAAACATTGAAAGCATAGGTGCCATTCTAATTTCAACTAATCCCTATTTGAAAGTTTGGAATGTATTTGAAATTTACTCTTGCTTAGTGGACTCTCTTGTTATTAATGAAAATTATTTTGAACGAAATGGAAACCTCTACTTATTAGTACTGACAGATATAGGGTGTGAAATGTGCAGAGATTGGAGCTGATAAGCAGTGGAATAGATACTGACGTTTATCGGGAAGGACAGTTCATTGAGGTTTGGGAGGGACGGAATGCCAGGGGCACAAAATGGCAGACAACAGTCACTGCATTGTCCACATTTCCATATTAGGCTGTTGCACCATCAAAATAAATTCCGTTCATAATGAAATGTCATACTCACTATTTCATTTCTATGTATGCGAACCATCAGCACAGAGATACATAGTTTGGAGATAGATCATATTTATTCTGAAATATCCACCCATTTTCGAAGTTTCAAAGGGTGACTGGTTTGCAAATTTGCGAACAATCTTTGCAGCGATATAATACAAGGGGATAATTTTTACTTAGAAATACCTGCTCATTTTTTTGTAGTTTTTGAAGGATCAGAGTCATCAAGGTCATATCAGGTATCTTACGTATTTCTATGCCCTCTAATTGACGGTGACTTTAATACTGACATGTTAGAGTGTTTTATGTGCTATTCATGTCAAAATCTACTATATACGATGACAAAGTGTACCCCAAAGAAATTCCATGGATGTAAGAATTTACCAGTTCAAGTGTTCCACAAAGAATCACATGGTACAGTGAAAAGACATGTTTATGTAGTTTGTTTTGTCAGTTTTCACCTGAAGACCTTGTGTTTTTTTTAAATCTGTCAGATCTGACAATAATGTCTGGAGCAGAAACATGTAACTGTCTTCAAGAAACTTATTTGCAATTCGACAAATATGCAACGTTTCTAACAGGAGGTCGAAGCAACCGATGCTGCTGAAAGATTAAACTGTTGAAATATCCCTGTAACCAAATAAATTCAGTTTCGGTATTTTGCATTGCTTGAAATAGACATGTGAGCAACATATTGGTTCCATTAATATGTCAATAGAAATGATCTTGCCCTCAACGGTGAATCAGTTACAAAAGTTTACAACAAAATACAAAAGCAGGACGTGTAGATATCACACCGGAAGGTGCAAACAAAATGGTCTCTTAATGGCGATGATGACATTTTCATAGCTGTGTGTATCAATTCTCTTCGCTTGGTCAAAAGGTGTAAAATATCGCAATTATAAATATTTTATTTGTCAGTGGATTATCACTCCCATAGTTCGGATCATTTACAAGCTTGATATGTACGAGTAGTATTATATGGTATTGTGCCTCATTAACCTCCATTTGATATTATGACTTTTTTGGAGTTGTCATGGAAACATCCGAAAGGATCAGTTTACCTGGGGCCTTTGTACTTGAGCTAAGTGATTATATCAACGAATTAGTACAATGCACCATTTCACAATGTAATGTTGTATGGTGAATGTGAAACCCTCTAGTGGCACGTATTCACCGCCCAGACGTTTGTATTTAGAATGCTGCTGTTTATCAGTTAGTTGACTTGCGACACCATTCGAAGTAGCTACAATTAAATATATAAAACCAACTAATAACAACCGTTAATATTTTGGTTTGGAGAATATCAGTTAATTGGTTATTGCATAAGTCTTTAACTTATGACTTGAGTCATTTTCTACGTGTTCTATTAATGAAAATATGCAAATTTTGAACAGAAAAGGTATGCAGGTTAAACATTGCTATGGTTTTGTTAACATTAAACTCTTCAACTTTGTCGTTGTAGTGCGGCATTATCTGCGGTTGGGACTGAAAATAAACAAATTAGCTTCATTTCACTGACTCATTTGTGTCAATTTTAATTTGTATTTGAATTAAATTCTAATGATTGAAATGCAGTCAACACTTCAGTTCTGCCGAACTCATTGAAAAACCAACATCAGTCGATTTCCCGACGTTGCTGATCAATAAACCCACCGTTTGACTCCAGTTGAACTTTTCAATAGGTTGTCCACCACAAATGAAACAGATTTTATGAGAGACTTGCTTATTCAGTGGCTTTCACACCACAGAATGTTGTTTATGAATAACGTGGAAGTTTATTGTTCGGTGTTTTTGAAATTATAGATCATAATTTATTTTTCGTTGAATAACGGTTTTAAGGTGAGCGAAAGCTCGTGGACATTGACAGAGCTTAATTAAAATTCAATTACATATGAACAGTCACAGCAGATTCATTGTGATGAAGCATGTTAGTTCAGTGGTCAACACTTTCGTTTTCAAATAAGTTTTCTGGGATCGTGTTCTGCGAATCCACTTGCTTAAATTGAAGCAAAATATTTTCTGACTGAAGTCGGACTTTTAACCTTTAAATTTTGGATTGAAAGACCAGTGGACAAATGATTGTATATCCTAACAATGTCCCACTTACATCGCTTTCGTCTAATTAAAGAGAATTCTTTAAACTAGAAAAAGACGAATGTTCATTGCTCATCGAGTAGGTAAGAGATGGAGAAACTTACAGGAAGAATATGGTTAAAGGTCTGTGATATCCAATTGACACATTGTATTCGTTATTGTATCCTTTACTTCCATTCACTGTGTCCAGTACATTTCAATTTATCAAGTCAAAAATATTAACTCATTGGCGACATTAACGATTGTAGTGTGATTTATAATCTTTGGTCGTATTTTGATTTCTACCTTACTTATTAAGAGCTTTGTGCTGACCTCGCGAACTAACCTTGTCATCTGAAGACTTATTTCGTTCCGAAATTAAACCTGTGTATTAATTGCTAGAAATCACATATTTGAAAGTACAAAACTTGGGGATATAAATGGTACATTCGAATTCCTAGACTGTACACATCAACTGATTCTTAGGTATGACAATTGCTAATTGTGTGTAATCGTTAGAAGAGCTTCATAGATTATTTTGGGTGCACCTCAAAATGACCTCTGATGTCAGGTTTCAAAAGAGGGGATTGCTGTTGTGCGGCTGTGCTGTATTTTAAGATATTGAAGAAATGACGTCGAAAAACTTTCCGTTAATATCAAAGTTTTTTGAATGTGTAAATCATCCCCACCCGTCGTCCCCGAAAAACCGTGGCATCTATGTGTTGCAACACAGTAAATGCTAAAGATGTGTAAAGATGTGCACAATATTTGTGTAGGAAACACGACACAGTCACAACTCAATAGAGAACCATGTGTGATGCCTTGACACATTGTAAATATTATTGGTAACCGCGTTGTGTCGGAAACAATAGGTACTGAAGGAGATGTGTGTCCAGTGTGAGGGATCATGTCTGGTGCAGATTAGTTGATGAGATTGAGGTCACCAGCACAACCCGAGGGGGCAAGGCTCGTGACCCCCGGGGGTAACACTGTGAACTGTCTCCATATTTGGTACCGCTGACCTTCTCATGTAACACTTGACCCTGCATGGTGTGAATATGTATCAGTTGAAAATCTAGAGTGACCGAGAAATACGACAACCTTTGTCATTTCAGTCGCCAATTATCAAGAAAGAAGTGAACACTGGCAAACCAATTGTTTGTGCAAATCCATGTGAACTCAAATGGTTTGAGCCTGGATTCGGAAAATGTAATCTGTGCTTTTGGCTTAGCTTGATTGTGGACTTTTTAAGAAATCTGAACCCTTCTGTCACACCCAAGCAGACCCCATTGCTCAAGAATGTAATTTGTAATTAGTTTACCAAGTAGAAGCAACAAAAACACACTTCTTTTTTGCAATTTCCAGGGAGGTACCAAAATGTGTATGCTACCTCATGTTTTTACCATGGAGAAATTTTTGGAAGTTTGAAACTGGTAGCACTCTAGCATGAACAACAAATAGCCAACACAAGAAAGTCCTCCTGCGTGAACGCAAGAGGCATACCGACCGTGGCGTTGCCGACCTATACACAGGGAATCATGGCCCAAAAAAAAATTTTCAAAAAAAAAAAAAATTTCAAAAAAAAAAAATTTTCAAAAAAAAAATTTTTTTCCAAAAAAAAATTCAAAAAAAAAAAAAAAATTTCGGGGGGGTACTCAGTCCTGAGTACCCCCCTGGGACCAAGTACCCCCCGGGACCGAGTACCCCCCTGGGACTGAGTACCCCCCCTGGGACCGAGTACCCCCCCAGACTGAGTACCCCCCCAGGACCGATTACTCCCCTG
>JBCAUG010019012.1:0-10778 GCA_038406175.1 Haplosyllis leylae
AGTTAAGAGGTGTTTGATAGTGTTGGTAGAGTGGCTCATGTATGCAACACTGTGGAACCAGTTGCACAGTGATACTTTACTTTAAAAGAATTTTAAAAAAAATTGCAACTAACCTTTTATTTTTCTTGAATTATGTGTTCTTCTGGTGTTATTGGTTGCCTTCTGCACAATAAGTTACATTCCCAATGATTTGAGTGCAGGAGTTTACAATGTGTCCATTTCTTTTCAGCCCAAGCCGATGTTTGTAGGAAACCAGTCCGAATCAGCTGACTTTTATTTGACAGCGATTTGTTTACAACCAGGTCCTGCAACGAGCATAGTAATAGCTGTCAAATGGTGAACCAATCGGCTCGCGGTTAACTAGGGCAATCCACAGTGAGCCTCGTGAAAGATGCACAAGGGATGCGCGTTTGTACTTGATGAACTCGGTGTTTTCCCGCTTCGAAACCTGCTTTTCCTGGAAAAATCATAACCAAGGACAAGTTGTCAACAATTTTACTGTGATATTCTGAAATATTCACAAATCAAAGGGTATTTTTGCCACAAATAGAAGTAAAAACTGTCTAAATCTGCGAAGTACTGCTTTAATCAAGGGCCTTGACAAGGCTTTCTGTGATCTCCCCATCAAATGGTAGAAATGAAAAATTGACGTCAGCTATACAGCTTTTTGTATTGGTTGGAAATGATAAAATACTTTTAACTTTCTACACTCTTTTCTCTTATTTTTCAAGCCCACAACGTAGACTGTCTGGTTTATTTTTACATTTAATTTTGTTTTTGTTTTCGGTTTTATTTTATTTTATCATTTTTGAGAGACATTAATGTACTCGTTGAAACATAAGTTAGACACGCAGACTTTCAAGACATTACAGATTGAGGGCTTAGGTGACAGTACAACTGAAACCCTCAAAAAAGGGTGTGTGTGTGTGTGTGTGTGTGTGTGTGTGTGTGTGTGTGTGTGTGTGTGTGTGTTACTTTTATTAACACATGACTTGATATCTTAATTTTCTGCAGAATTGTTATGCGTTGTGAGAATTCCTTGTTTCTGTTATTGTCAATATTATGGCAATAATTATCTGACGCTATCGAGTACCGAGTGTTTCTGTGGCTGTGCTTGCTTCTGCCTGTACACATTGTGTTGTGAGTTGAGAAACAACAAGGATCTTGCAAGATAGCCACATGTGCAGTGGCAGATCCAGATTCGTGGGGTGGGTGCTTTGAGGGCGGGGGGGGGGGAACCACATTATTCTCAAAATGCACCAAAGGCGGTCAGTGTGTGTTGCTCACTTCACGTTTCTGAATCGGTCACAGGTATGTCTGCTCAGAGCTGAACCCATCATGCATATTGCCAAATTTGGAGAAAATGAACCCAGCCAAATGATGTCACGAGTGCAGGAATGAGGACGACCAATTTCTAAAAGTCAGATCTAGAATCATGGTCAAAAAGTTAAAAGCCTTTGAATTTCATTGTGCAGCGGAAATTACCCTCAAATGACTTTTTGGCAGTGATCTATGACTTACTGGTTCGAACCAGATTCAAGACCAAAGAACTTTTTGTAACAAAAACCTGAAACACACCTGATCACTTCAACAAAGCATCGCACCACACAGCAAAATCTCTCACACCTGGACCCCAGTCAGTCTTTCACCAGAATCAAGTTATGAACGGCGAACAGTACCGTTTTGCTCAACACTATTGATTTCTAGCGCAAAATACATGCAGGTGGCATAATATCAATATTTCCTGGAATAAAATGAAAAGCTTTAATCCTCCTGATTAAGAATTATTAATATGTGTCATTTTATGACAATAACATTTGAACTTTCAACGTGTCAGAAACGATTCACAACAATGGATGCTTTGTCTCCGGAAAAATGTTTGACTTTGGCATTAATATTTCCTTCATCTGACAAAATATCTGATTTCTGTGCACTAAATTACTGTCCACGCCAAAAGAAATGTTCTCAACCATTAGAATTCCTCCGAAAAAAGGTCTGAAAATAGATTTAATCATTTTAGTCACTAATAATGTCGCTAATTTAAGGTGTTCAGTGTGAACTTTTTGTACTCAGAAAGCAAGCTCACCATGGATTCTTCATTGTCCTCGTATTAAAGTACAAGCGATTTCCGGATATGGATTCATTTTTACAACACAATTTTGGCAATTTGCCTCAAGAAAATTCCAGCGCAAAAAGGATTTCCATGAAATACTTATCTTTAATACTATAAATTACTTTCACGACAGAAAAGTTAGGCTTAACTGAAATAAGTCAACTGCAGAATTAGAATGACAAATGGACAAGACTCAACGCGGAAATACATGTATCTTTGTTCAAATACACCAAATTCTTGTAGATATGTTTTTGGTTGCTATTCAACATTAGGATGGAGTATGATTTATTAATGTGGTTTGTATTTGGCCCCTGGATCTAACAATTAGAGATACGATCAGCTGGTTTGATCCCTCGTGCAACAGCGATGGCTTTTCACCTTCACATAACATTTATTTCAGATTCTATGTCACGCAATTCGCAAATTAACTATTTCCCTCGTCCTGACATTTATGCACTTTTTAAAACCGCATTTATTCATTTTCAAGATGGTCGAGCATTTTGAATTGTGTTTCTTTTTTTATGAGCAGACGACATGAAACTTCATTTGTAAGAAGAAACCATCGGCCAAACTTACATGTTCCTTGTGCCAAACGATGAGACTGACTGATTCACCGATTGACTGGCCACATTTTGTCATACGATTTTTGCTTAAAAGCAAAATTACCAGTACTGGAACTGGTTAAGTTCCATTGAGCTTGCACCATATTTGTGCGCCCCCATAAATTTGCTTCAGAAGACATTAACATTTTTATGTTGGTAAAATTGTTTCACCTGAAACAATTTCATCTGCAGACGACACTTCAATGTGCTCATTGCGTGATTAAACATGCATTGTGCGTGCTCTTGTTCATATGTCTTAACTGTGATCATTTACAAACACCCCATCAAAACTTAGCACAGAAAGAACATACATGCACAAAGTAAGTATGACACACAGCCAAGTACTTTTATTCTATCTATTCTCATTATTGACACAATAAAGAGAGATGTGGGAACGAGCACTTAGCCTTATGCAAAAGTGGATACACCCGTCTGCAGTTGCATCCCAAGCCATTAGCGGCGCCAAAATGTAAGGCATTTGTACCGTGCAGTAACAACATCAACGCCATTAACAGATCGTGCTTTGGAATTAATACTGGCCAATCTGGGTCAGAACTCCAAATGGACTTTCTTACTTTAAATAAGACAAGAAATGTCTTTATTATGTTTACTCGGTAAACAAGCTCATTCGGTGTGTGAACAAGAACGGAATCCAGAATTTCTCAATAGTCGCCGATACTCGTGCTCTAGGGGACAACATATCAATCGGGGAGGGGGTCAAAGCACGGCTCGGAAAACCCCTTCTACATCCACCAATGCTACAATCTCTTCATCAAAGCAAAGGATGATACTGTAAGTGTCAAAAGACTGGATTGCCTCATGCTCTTAGATTACTGAGACAAAACTTTACTGTTAATCGTGGACTGTATTGAAAATAACTGATAGTACATTTGAGGATATCGACAAACTGTAATAAAATGATGCAAAATAACTTTTCATATATTTTGTTTTCATATATTTTTGTGAACAAAAACATCGACATTGTCTCTATCTATCATAAATTAGATCTAAAATAAATATACTTCAAGTAATGTGTTACCATAGAGTTAATACATGTGGAGTCATACGAAATACCCAAATAAGGAAATGTTGCGCATCAGCTGACTCGTGAGACATTGACATATTATTTCTTAAGGGGTTGTTCACATTGAAACACAAGAAAGTCCTCCTGCGTGAACGCAAGAGCCATACCGACCGCGGCGTAGCAAGTACGGGGGGGGGGTTACTCAGGATGAGTACCCCCTGGCTGAGTACCTCCCCAAGCTGAGTACCCCCTGGCTGGGTACACCCCCACTTAGTATCCTCCAGCATAGTACCCCCAGCTGTGGGCCTGATTACCCCCCAGCTGTGGGACTGAGTACCCCCTGGTTGTGGGACTGAGTACCCCCTGCTGTGGGCCTGAGTACCTCCCCTGGTCAGATCCCTCTTGACAGACCCCCTGGCTATGTGTATGATCTGAGTTACCCCCCTGTTAACAGACAGACACCTGCGAAAACATAACCTCCTCTCGTACTACGTACGCGGTCGGAAAAAAACGATGCCACTCTAAACTGGTTTGTTGCTACTAATCGTTTTCTGAAGTGACCTCACAAACTACTCATTTTAAAAGTGTACCCATTTCTCGGATACATCAACTACGATGTTCACTTTGGACATCAAGGTCGCTTAGTGTGAAAGAACCCTAAAAAGCGCCATTGAAACTTCAACTAAAATATGACGTTAAATTCGCATTCAAATTCGCTTTCGTCTTAATTTAGTGTGAATGAATCTTTACAGTTAAGTTTTTGTACACATGTGTGCATGACTTGTACCATCTTAACATTTCACGGTTGTTAGATATTTACACGGTTGGGTTGCTAAAATAAATCATTTATCCAAATACAGGACTACTTAGAAGATGTACTATTGTCATGTACTTCTAAATCATATTTGGCTTCAACTGTTTGCGGTATAAAACGTGAGGACTCAATGCACATTGTATGGAATGGAAAATTCCCAACTCTTCAATGGTTCATGGGCAGAGCCGTCTCAATGTACAAAAGGGGGTAAAGAAACCTATGAAACTCCTTCAATTTCAAATTCAATTGCATCCTTGAGATATTTGTTGAAAATTTTCAATGCATGAAAAGGAAGGTCTGGAAAATCCTCAGTTACTAAAATTGTTTATCAAAACTAAATTTTGTTTGTTAGTTTTAAATTGACTTTATGCAAAAGGAAATGTTCATTTTCTGTGAAAATTTGTTTTGTTAAACCCATAGCTATATTCAACAAACATGGCCAGAATCGGAACTAAAAGGAGTTTTGTATGATTCAATTTAAACTTCACATTCAACGTTTGTAATGACCACTCACTACAATCAACTAATTTTTATACGTCATACTTTTAATGACCCTTTTAGAGTTTTTATTCTACTGGTTCATGTCAGGCCACCAATGAAATGGTTTTTTAATGAATAGCATCAGAAGGGAAATTAGCACTGTATCATATTCTAATAGAAATCTATACCTGTCATTAAACTTACAAAACTTTATTATCATCTACGTGACTGATGTACGACGATGTAGCTTGCATTTAGTCACGAAGTTATCATAAAGATTCTAACAAATTAATAATAAAAACAGGTTTGAATATCCTTATTGAATTTCTGCAAAGATGCACAAGACACTTTAGACTGAAGATTAAATTACGCACACGATATTTTGTTTATGAATTTCTTTTCATGTTCCTTTCTCTGATAGTTTGTTCCTTTTGATTAGCAGTTTGTTTTGAAGGACTTTCAATACTATTCGATGCTTGACACGTGCAATGGTAAATAGGTCAAGGACAAGGCCTTGACACATATTTATAGTAATTATATCTGATAATCATTAGCATAAAAGCACAGTTTTTTATGCCACAGTTAATTATAATGCAAATTAATGCATCATTTATGTATTATATGAGGATAATTACATTATCATAATGGCTCAGTACAATAGCTGCTTGGATACAATATTGTGACACTAATTGCACAAATATGTACATCATGTCCCTTGTGAGCTTCTTGTACTAAACTTTTATTTTTTGCTTCACATAAATGTTTTTATGTTCTCATTTTAGATTAAATACCGGAAAAATTACCTTTGGCTAAAATTATTCCTTGACTAAATTATTTTTGACATCAGTAATCAACGTATTTTTTGATATTTCGTTTGAGCTTGATAGGTACTCATGTACATGCATAATGATGATGATGATGATGATGATGATGATGATGATGATGATGGTGGTGGTGATGGTGGTGGTGATTGAAGAGGGTATACCTGGATGTTCTTGAGAGAGCTTATCGGGAAAAGGTGGTTCCCTTCATAACTACATCAAGTCATTGAACCTAATTGCAATAATTAGCATTCGAGTATTTTACGATAAGATCTAATTTTACAACTTAATTCTGAATTTACATCAGACAAACTGAAGCAAAATCAATTCAGCAAAAATGAAATTGCCTCCAGTGGAGATACAACCCAGGACTTCTTGTTATCTACTCTGATGCCTTCCTGACTGTGCAAAGTTGACATGTGGTACTTGGGAGATCTTTAACTGAAGTTTGGTTGATGCACCATTTCACTTTTTGGACTTGGATCATTTCTAGACTGATAACCAGATGTCAACTTAGCACAGTGAGGAAGGTATTGACATAGATCACAAGAGGTCCCGGGTTCTATTCCCACTGAGGGCAATTTCTTTTCTGCTGATATTATTTTGTTTTTATGTAAATCAGGTTTAAAATGTAAATTTGATCTTATCGTGAAAAAAATCGATTGTAAATCCATTACATATATGGCTTCTCATACTAGTGGTGTGCGGCAAGCTAGTATTTATCCAGTTTCCCTGAAGGCCACATGAAAATAAGAATAGATCCAGGGGGACTTACTTGACCCTCCGAATCCGCCCCTGAGAGGAAAATTTTACAACATAAGGATCAATGATGTTATAATCATTTACTTGTAAGGTGAGACCCTGTAGTTTTTCACAGACCTAATTGTTGTGTAGAGGTGAAAATCCTTGTTAGTGACCCCATTGTTGTGCAACTCTATTGTTTGTAGAACGAGGTAAAAACAATGTACTCTCCTCGTAAACAGCAGGTAAACAAAGAAAAATAAGCAGATTTCTATGACAACAACTTATTTACCACAAAGAATTGGCCAGAAATTCGTCTTTTCTGAGCAAGGTGTCAATAAACGGAGTGAATTCCAAGAGAAAATAAGACAACAAAAATATCATCTTAGTAAAGAAAAAAAACTCCTACATTTGCAAAGGAAATGGTGTAACTTTTGTTTGATAATAAAATGAATTTGAACAACATTTTTATGCGTCATCAAAACACAGGGATGCGTTATTCTGACTCAGTTTTCTCAAAACCACATCTTTTTGTCTGTCTATTCCTTTGCCTTTTCCTCTCTATCTTTTCATCTCTCTTTCTCTATCTTTGTCTCCTGTCTACATGTCTATCTGTTGTTTGTCTGTCTGTTTAAATCTAAGAAAGGCACATTCTATTACATGGAGTATACTGTTTACTAAACTGTATACTGTTTCTGTCGTCTACCTCTCTTCATCTCTTTTGAATGTGCTTACATAATCATAATCATCCTTTAAAGTTATGCATCATATTGAAAGAGGATGATCTATTGATGCAGAACTACGTCCTTACGTGAGGCCTATTCACATCGTACAGCTTCACACAGATAGAATGTCACGCTGACCTTACAAATTAACAATACACTACCACCTCGAGTCGCATCAACTCATTTTTAACTGCAACATTTTAGTTTTCCCTACTAAAGGCGAATTCTAATTTGCCCGATTAGTCAAATGTTACTCTAAGTGGTGGGTTAGTATACTGCTGGTACCAAAGGATTTATACAGTGATAATTTCCAGTCCGTTACGGATTATAACTGACAGACTATGTAAAGCCATTTTTACACATGATCAATCAGACGAGTCGAGTAATCAAAAAATAGAAGCAGTTCTGTGTTCTTGTAAACGCAACAAATCCAAAAATCATCAAAACGTTCACGTAAGATAATGTTAGACAGTATGGTGCAATCAAGCGACTTTCTTTCATTTCTTGTCTCAGTACATACTAGTCTCGTCACCAGTTTTTTAATCCGTAAATATTGTAAAACAGCGTGTAACAAGTATTACAAAAACTGGTCCAAACCGTATGTACAGTAAGTATTAACATGACATTCACATATAATACACAAGGAGCGTAACACAAAGCAGATTTTTGGGAAAAGTTCGGCACAACACAGATTGAACCCGTCGCACCTCCTCCCAAACCCCATTTCCTTTTGACCAAATCATGCACCAGATACTTCCTGCCTCCCCAGGATCCACCGCCATCTATTTCTCAGTTCTTTATTCTTCTCCATTTGTGGTAAAATATTTCTCTTTGAAATTAATGCAAAACGCAATAAATATTGGTAGAGCGGCTGTTATGGTCGTTCGTTAAAGCGGAAACGACTCTCAGCTGTCAGTCTGATTATATACTCCGAGTCATGTGAGCTTTTATAATATACATCATTGTCTGCACTTTATTCACACTTGACACGTTTTGTCTTAAATCGTGTCTTAAATCTTGGACTGAAATCAGTCAGTCAGACTGGCTGATGCAATGAACTCAAGATCTGAAGCAAGTTAAACGAATTTGATAATTTGAATCCAAACAAGTATTACGTCTCTGTTTTCTGAAGTTACGTACTTCTTTTGTACTTGTTGACTGTTGTTGGGATATTTACATTGATTGTAATACAGTGATAAGAATTGAAACATTCTAAAAATGAGTGTAATACTGTGTGTTCACACAGTCACAAATTGAACACGATCTCGAAATATATTGCCTTTTCTCAAAGTAATACAAATAGTTGACATTCAGACAACAAATAGATAGACCATTGGTGATTTGTACTTGCTGGTTGAAAGACTAACGGAGGATCCTAGGCTAAATGTTCCTTAATTATACACTAAATTACAGGATTTTTCAACAAAAAAATTAAAAATTGAGGTGTTAGCGTCTCTTCCTGGAGAGAGTTCCTGGATCAGGCTCAGAATACGTTTTAGTCCCGGTGCATTACAGACAAAACGGGTTAGAAATTGAGTTATTGAGATTGAAACATAACAGAAAACATGAAGTGAAATGGTTTTCGCGTTGATTTCTTTTCCATGTCAGTGAATAACTTCATATGCATCAGAGAAATGCTAGAAACGATGCAGAAATAATGTACGACGTGGAAATCTTGAATAAAATCCTCCAAAAAATAGGTTAACTTTAAAAATCGTTAATGATTTGATCATCGTTTAGGAGTATCTTTATGATCTAAATATGACAATGTTAACGAAATGACTCGTCATAATTGACTGCTTAAGATATTGTTGGTGTAAATGAATGAGAAAAAAATATGTCGGTTATGAGCATTAATATGTATTGTCAATGCTATTGTCGCAAAGGAGTTCTTTGTCTTTTGACTTCGGTTAAATATTTGCGTCTTTTGTCAAACAAAATGAAACAAGTGTTGTCAGATGAGCACATACCAAAGGTTAGCGACAGAACTTAATTAAGAAAGAACCCCGATAGTTGGTGATAAAATTGATTGAAATCATATTTTTTTCAGACTCTATTGTTAGATATCCAATTTGCTCAGCAAAGACACGTTTGAAACGAGACAACATTGCAAAGATTTTAGAAATTAGTTATGTGGTAAAGACCAATAACATAATTCCTTAAAGTAAAATCTTACAGAAGAGGATCCAGAGGGGAGTCAAAAAGACAATTTTTATTGGTGGATCCAAAGGTTACCAAGGATGGACAGCCCTCAGTCCAGTTTTCGGAGAAAAATGGCCAAAACTAGATTGGTACCCTCCCGTTTGGATTGATTCACCCTGTTTGGGAAATCCTGGATCCACCACCGAATTGCCTCCTACTCCTGTAGGTCAGAAAAAAGGTATTTGATGCCGGTCAGCAGCCCTGAAAAGAGTTTCCGAAACCGCACCGCTCTCAAAACATTAAAATTACCACGTCGTGAACAGTCACAACAGACTGGCCAGTTGCTGTGGTGTAATGTCATAGTGACATAATGATGACATTTTGTGTAAACAAATGTCCACCAATAACTGCAGCTTAAACTGGGCCTACTAATCATAAAGTGCCAAGGCATACTCCCCAGATACTATGGACCACCTCTTTCAATCACTAAGCTGACTCTTAACGAGCCAGCAAGAATCCAAAAGTCGCTCCTTCGCAGATCTGTCTTCATGCACAAAGAAAAAGCAAGATCCAGCATGGGGCAAAGTGTACCTATTAGCCTACTAGTTCAGTATGTGCAGGAAGTCAAAATTCTCGAAAGTAACAATACTATGAGGACTGCCTTCTGCAAACAGAACGGTGAGATCAATTATCAACGAAGAGGTGGGTGCCTTTAGGGCTTAATTTACTATGATTTGACCGAAACTGGCAGCTCAGTTGGATTTCCAAGAAAAATGTCAAAGAAAATCAAGTCATTTAACAACCTGTCAGAGAAAATAATGCCAACAAAAAGGCAGCCGACAATCATTTCCTGTACAGAGTTCGGGTTGACCTTTTCTTGTGAAGGTAAACATTTCTGACGGATGTTTTACGTATTGTTGGAGCTATTATTTTCTGGTTCACTGATGTTTAAGGTGAAGGACAACATGGTTCAAAATATCGAAAACAAAACCATTTAAATAACTTCAACGTGTAACATTTACATCCAAATATATCTAATTATTTGTTAGCTAAGTCATCAGAAAGATGTCCACTGCCAATCCTAAGCGACAAGGTTTAAATCTAACTGACGCAACAGGGTGAATATATAATCAAAGGACGTAAGACTGTTAAATATTTACGGAACCTTCTCGCTCAAGTTGAGCAAAGCGTCGAAGGACGTAACATTCGGGACAGTCGTAGAACTTTAAGGACGAAACAGGAGAGGTACCCGGAACCTTGTTTCTGTCTGAGTCTGTGTTAACTGAGTCATGATTGTGTCTGTGTTATGTTATAAT
>JBCAUG010019023.1:0-10778 GCA_038406175.1 Haplosyllis leylae
TACCCCCCCCTGTGAACTGACAAACAGGACTCAAACTATTACCTTCCCCCATCCTTCGGATGGCGGGCGGTAAAAATGTATGGGACAACAAAGCCCATTTGCCAAGACGTGTTTCCCGATGACTTTTAGTAATAACGTAGGTGGCGCCCATAACTATTCACCCGGCTCACGAGAAGGCTGCGCACTATTTCGGGTTTCATGTTGTGCATGTTCCAGTTGGCAAAGATTTTCTTCCAAATGTTTCCGACATTGAAAACGTAAGTAACCTAGCAATATCAGGTAACTAGAGAAAATCCATTTGACTCTCAACGGTTCAAGTACACATCTCAACCCTTCACAGTAACCTGGGAACAGGGCAAACAGTGGTAGGTGCCTCTACACATAGAGATAGAGTTGTGTAAATCTGTCCACTTGGCTTGATGATGCGCCTTGTTTGGTCTTAGTGACGTAAGCCTTGGCTTTTAAAATTACCGGGTATTTCTGGTTCTTGTCTTGTACTACACCATCTTGACATTGTTTACACAAAGTCTCCATGCCTCAGTGTTGTTCTGGTAAGTGGCGCCATCTCCTTTACGCAATACTGCCTATGATGCATGGACTTTCTGTACCAGGTAAAAATCACAATGCATAGACCAATAACAATGGATATTTAACTATCATTACTTTCGTGACACGTAAAAACACTGAATGCCCAGAATAAAACAAGAACGTTGGTTAATGTTGTATTGGAACTCGATATTCATTTCGAAGGCAATAACGGGAAACACAATAGCGATTCTGAGTTCCGCACCTCAGTACTGCCATGGAGTGGTCGACCCGATAGAAGAGATGTCTCACGTGGCCATGCGGCACAACCTGCCTCTTCACGTGGACGCTTGTTTTGGAGGATTCATGCTCCCATGGTGAGGAAAACTTACATTAACAAGATTTTGTTGTGTCACTTTAGTTAAAAGTTGTTCAGAAATTACTTTTTACTACCGACCACGTACGAAGTACGAGGGAAGGTAATGTTTTCACTCATGTGTGTGATTCTGTTCACAGGAAAGTGGGAAGGGAAGGGTCTGTCCACCTTGGACCATGAACTGTTGACCCCCTCCCCCCTTTGACTGGACCATGAACTGTTGACACACCTCCAGACCATAAACTTTTGACCTGTCCCCCTCACCCCCCGACCAGGTAGGTTAATGATCCACCCTCCCAATGGCCAGATAGGTTGGTAACCCTCCCTTCCCCCTCCCCCTGGCAAGGTAGGTAAGTGACCCGCTACCCTCTCTTGCTCCCCCTCCAGTCAGGAAGGTAGGTGACCCACCCTCCCACCCCCAAAGGATTTGGCAAGAAGGGCCAGTCTGGAAGGATGATCTGCCCCTCCCATCATAATGACCAGGCAAGAAGGACCTGTCTGGAAGGATGATCCAGCCATCTCCCCTCTGGGCTAGCATGCTCAGCAAGCCTACAATGATCTGTAGGGATGGGGGCCGTGGTCGGTATGCCTCGTAATATTAATGCGAGGTCTTTCTTCGTTCACTGTTCTGAACCAGCGTATGTGATTGCGATACCTGTTCTTAACCAAAATCACAATTGAAGCTGCTGTTTGTGAATATATCATCGTACCTATCAATTTAGTCCGTCCTTATTATGCCATCAACATTAGTTTTTTCTGTTTATTTGTTTGGCGGAGAAGCTTTGTTATCCCATTCATAGCTTTGATTTCTCTGTTTATTTGTAGGGTGGAAAAGCTTGGTTATCCCGTTCCGAAGTTTGATTTCCGTGTTCCGGGTGTAACTTCAATAACCGCGGATATTCACAAGTACGGCTTCGGCGCTAAAGTAAGAACTACTGCTGTCGGTTTGAAACATTTAATAGTCTTGGTTTAATTGTTGAACCAAAATGATTTTCCGAAGTTTCAGTCGCTCACATTATCAAGTGAGAAGAACACATTATGTTTTATACAAAGTGTGGTGGTGAATACGAATACGAACTTGTTCTTTCACTTGTAAAATCTCGATAAACTTTGTATGCTGATCTTGCAACCTGTATTTTACTAGGGCGCTAGTGTTGTTCTGTACCGGAATTCAGACTATCGTAAATACCAGTATTTTGCGTACTCTCATTGGCCGGGCGGTTTGTTTGGCTCACCCAGCATGGCAGGGACCAGACCAGGTCAGATATTGTGCTTATCCGATGAATTAAGTCTCAACTATTTCAAGTGTTTTGCTGATTTTTCTGCAGTATCTAAGCATTTCCGTGGAACAGTATTAAGTGATATAATTCTTCTTCACAATGATATCAGTAAAGTGTTTATAATTTCGAAATACATTCGCGTCTATGAGGAGTCTTTCACCTCGGTCAAATTAGTAGCTTCTTGATTCCAATCTAATTCGATGCCATGTCGCAGATCAGAATTATAGATTCGATTTTTTGGGAAAAAATTTGGCCAAATAATAGGTTGGCTCCCCACCTTTGGGGTTTACGCCCCATTCTCATTTGGGAAATCCTGGATCCTCCACTGTGCGACGACTCAATAAGCCACCCTTAGTTTTACATTATTGTTACGTCACTGATATAATTATTATATCAATAGGAGGACAACTGGCGGCCGCGTGGGTCGCTCTGCGCATAATGGGGGAAGAAGGCTACATGAAAATGGCTAAAACCCTGATGGAAACGACCGAGAAGTTAAGTACAGGAATAAACAAGATACCAGTTAGTACTGTTTTTAATGGAATATCACTTTAACTTTTTAAAACATTTGGGGGACATAAGTCCTTTTCGTGGGACCACTGACACCCCTGTTTTGGACTTCTGGTGATGTCTGCTCTGGGTTTCAAAGTCAGGGTGGATATCTTGCTTGCACGCTTTCTTGCCTGTGTGCTGCTCCTCAGATTCACCTCTGGTGCGGCACCTGCTGACTGTATAGAGGTCAGCCTTTTTGATCCATATACTTGCAGATGTGTCCACAAGCATTGGTGGAGGTTTAGAGCTCGAACCCAAGACCGTCTGTGCGGCGAGCACAGTGCTGTAAACCATTTAGCCACTCCAGCTTAGCACTTTAACTTGAAGCTACAAATATTTCTGTTTTGTATCGTTACCAAATATTTTGTTGCAGGGACTTTGTACTGTTGCAAAACCTGTCATGACTTCTTTTGCTATTGGATCCACTGACAAAGATGTAAACATTCAGGCACTGGCAGATGTACTGGAAACAAAAGGTAGACCAACGCACCAACAAAGCTTCTTTGAAAACCAATAACTGTAAATACACCGGGTTCCCCTTACAACCCGTTCGGTAACTACAAGCACCGACTACGGGCAGTTTCTTTCTCAAAGAAGAGCGCTTGTGACTGACATCAGTGTTTAAAAAGTTTGGATACAACGATCACAAGTTTATTACCGAAGGATGGGGAAGGTAATATCTTGGCAGGTGTCTGTCTGTTCGGGGGCGGAGGGGGGGGGGGTACTCCTGTCTCTGGTCTTGCCCAGGAGGGAACCCCCTGGTCCTGTCTCTGGTCCTACCTGGGCGATACCCCCGGTCCTGTCTCTGGTCCTGTACAAGGGGTGCTCCCTGGTCCTGTCGGGGGTGGGGGGGGGCCCCCTAGACAGGACCAGGGAGTGTGTACAATCAGCTAACTTATACGAACATACAGGTTGGAAGCCAGAACGGCAACAGTTCCCGGACAGCTTGCACTGCACCATCATGCCGCATCACGTGGCTGTGACTGACAAACTGCTGGATGATCTGAGGGAAGCAGCTCACACCGTCAAGGTTCGTTAATTGGTAGCTCTGAGAATTGTCGGAAACACGTTAGCTCCGAATGAAATTCGCCAAGAGCCTCGAGTGAAGTTCGTTCGATCCGTTCCGTTTAACTGACATTTCTCTTTGCTGAAATTTACGTTTTCATGCAGTACAGTAACAATATATTCTGGTAAAATTAAAGTAATAGTTCCCTCAAAGAACTAAAAATTAGATTCCTTTTGTTTTGCACTAGACTGGCTGACTTCCTGCTTGGACTTACACTTCACGTTCCAAATGAAATTGGCTGAAATTCCTTTAATTCATTGCTTTGATTAAATAGCAAGCGCAGCGAAAGCATGTTTTAAACCCTACACTTTATCGATTGTCTTTGCAGGAAAACAAGGCTTTAGCAAGTAAAGGAACAGCAGCTATGTATGGAATGGTGGCGTCGATGCCAGATAAGTCAATTGTAGATGATTTCATAGTTGAATTCTTTAGTGAATGTTATAAACTTTAACCGTTAGAGGACTGTTCGTTGCAAATTGAACGATTAATGTTTAAAACATGTTAAGTCAGGTTCAGAACCGTTTGCTGCCACCTGACTGTTTGTAAATGGATTATATCTCGCTACAGATGAGCTAAAGTATTGTGTACACAATAAGCTTTGTTTATTCATACAAATATAAAAGCTTTTAATTCATTTCAAAAATACAAACATAATTTCTAAAAACAAAATAAATAAAGTAATGCGTTTGAGCTCCTCTAGGTTCAAGGTAGCCTTTGTGAACTTTTAAATGCAGGTGTGTTGCGAGTACTGTACACTTTGCTGTGAACAAAGATTATGATTTGAATGTTTTGTTGTCATCCCTTTGCCTGAGATTCGTGGATCTATGATGAAGAACATATTCAACATTATAGAGATATACACGGTGAACGTCAAGACACGTCTTCCAGGCTGCAGGTCCACTTACGATGTATTTACACCGGCAATTGCCCCAGCTGTTTCGTGGGCGATTGCGACCAGGTTAAGAATGGGTTGTACCGTACTAACTTTACGCATTCACACTTGATATTACTTGAAATGTTGCGATTGCTGGTTGTGTTTTTGTGGAGTGATTACAAAACGCAATCATAATCACAAAAGTAGATACAAAAGCCATTTTAACCATTCCTTTTCTTCGATACAAAGCAGTCAGAATTGTTTACACAATCGCAATCGTAATAGATCAACTAATCGCAGTTGTAAACAGACCACAGAGGCATCTCCCCCTGAACAAAAGCGAACACGTCACGACTATAATGCGACTAACAACAAAGAGGGCAAAATGTTCAATAGAAACGTCTAAATATCACAACGCCTCTGGTAAAGCACCTTGGTTTGTGTTTGGTTCCAATTCTGATGTGCAGGAAACGCTCAAGCTTTGCTCAACCACAACAAGCAAATATCATTTCGTGTTTACTTGCTACAACTTTCGTTCAGTGTCGGGCAAGTCTCCGTTTCGTCTAATTGTAATATCCATTTTGAACCCTCTTGATGAAGTTGCGCATGTGGTTGGCGGTGATGTTGCCGTAATATTTGCTGAACACCAGTGATTCGTGCGTTGCGCCCGACACCGAGAAATAATCGACGCTGCTGTCGTATCTCGGGAAATTAGACGCCGGAAACCACTCTGACGCTCCAGCGTCCACTACAAGGGTGGGAATATCAATAACGCGGTCGCGCAGCGCTTTGGAAACCTGGTTTCTGGAATAGTCACTGTATACGTTCTCCCTCATGTAACCCAGGAAATTTGTTCCGCTCATCATTGCTGCCAGGAACGCATTTTTCAGATTATCTGGCATTTCTGATATTTTTATGAAATCCGAGAAGGCCTTCTCGTAGTCAAATAACTTTCGTTCTATGGCAACAGACATTAAACCGGTCGGCTGAAAATTCACCACCACTTGAATCATTTGTTCCACAATGTCGACAGCACTAAATCTGGACGAGTCCAGAAATATAAGGCCCTTGACTAATTCTGGATACTCAAGCGCTGTGTAGATGAGATGATGACCTCCGTATGAGTGCCCGGCTAAATAGAATGGTCGCTTTATTTGAGCCACATCGACCAGTTGTCGGAAAAACTGAACGTTCGTCTTTGACCACTGCGGTTCGTCCTCGAGCATGTTAACGTTGTCATGTTCATAGGTTTCTGACCAGCCGTAACCGCGTCTGTCGTAGACGCACACTTTGTAATCCGGGGAGAGGAACTCGGGGATGAAGGGCAGAACCGCATAAGATGTACCTTGAAAAGACAATGAATACCTGACTGATTGTTTATCCGCACTGACCAAATATTGACATCATTTTAGCATTAAAACAGTATGGCAATTGGAAAAAGAATTTTGCTTAATACATGCAACTTGTTTTGGAAAATGAGAGAGCTGGCAAATTCTCAAGATGACTGCTACAGACTTGTGCAAACGCGAAATTTTAGCTGAAGTAGTTACATGTTTACGATTAGGACTATAAGCTAAGTTAAAAGGTGAGGCTGCTGTCGCCAAATCTATCAGACGTAGATTAATGAAAATGCATGGTAAATCAGTTAACAATAACTTACATCCAAGACAATTCTCGTAGAGGATGGTTTCTGAACCAATTCCCGTGCATTTCATGTGGAGCGCTATTGGTTTGTGTTTGGGAATGCGCACAGTGTGCATGTCGGCGGTGGATCTGTACGTGTCCATGTCTCGGATGACAGTGCACGGGAAATAGGCGGTCAGCACGAAGAACAATACGAATAAAAGATGAATCAGAATGTAAAACATCCAGTAGAAAACTCTGAATATCACGATGGCGACCTTGCTGCAGCAGCTTGGTTTCTGTTTGATTCTCGGTGGAGAGGAGGTTAAACTTGACTTGCTTGATTTGAAATCAACGTTTGGTCCAGATAAGTTGCTCTTCATCTCCAAAGGGATGTCATGCATACTCGAGGAATTGTAATGAGTGTCTGAAATAAAAAACACTTGACTCAGTGTGACGTTCAGGCATTTCAAATGATGTGAAGTGTCGTCGCTAATGTGCTGGGTAACTTGTAAGGTGTACCCACATCGAGCGAAAGCGAGAGCGATCCGCTTTCTTGATCGCTTATGGATCCATTGGAGCGAAAAGCGAAAATCGCTTTCGCTTTCCCTCGGTATGAATAGACCCTTACTTTGCATGAAATGAAAAGGCAGTTTCACTTCTCCTTGAGATGATCACCTCCCTTTCATGGACAGTAGTGGTGATTTGGTCCAATAATGTCTATTTTGTTATTCTTCTAGTCATCTTCTTTTTACCACCAATTGGTAGTGCAAGGGAGGGGACCACCCAAAGGAAAAGGTATCTTTGCAAGGGAAGTTTACCAATACTTACCGGTCTATCTGTTTTACTTCAGGTTGAGGTTGAGATTTCTGGCAGAGGTTCGATCTGATAACATACTTGACAGTTAAACCAAGTATGTTTTTGGGTCCAAACGTATTCAATGGTAAAATTGAGTATGTTTTCAGCCAGGTACCATGGGCAAGAAAAAACATACTCAACAGTTAAATCAAGTATGTTTTTCAAAAGTAAATAGTTACATGGGACCTGAAAACATACTTGATTTAACTGTCGAGTATATTTTCAGGATGAACCTCTGCTGAAAATCTCAACCTCAACCTCTACTAGAAAGGATCCAATACTTACCGTATTCCGAGGCGGAGTGTCGTGGTGACTCTGTGAAGAACCAATGGTCTGGCTCGAAACGATCCCTGCTTCTCTTACTTGTTATAATGTGAATGGATAAACCAAGAATGTATCCAGTAGTAAGGGCTCTAAAAAGTAGACAAGGGAGTACTATCACACATGCGTGAGTGCGTGAATGTTCATGTTGGCCGAAACAATTGTTATGTGGCATGGACATCGTTTGGTTGACCCATCGTTTAATAATGGTCAGCAATTTGTCCACATTTTATCAAAGAAAGTTGAATCCTGTAAAAACCAAATTGCTGTTTGCCTTAGACGCCACGGCAGGTGTATTCGGTTGAATGGTAGAAGAATTTACTTGTGGGCATGCGCTAACGCAGGGTGTACTTACCCAGAGAAGGCGATGATGGCAGCGGCGAGGTGGTCATAGTTGTCGTTTATGCTTCGCGTTGTTAGGATTGAGTACGCCACACCGGCCGCCAACATCGATCCGCAATAGCAGAAATTGAGGAAAACCTGAAAACGATGGTATTTCAATGTTGCAATGATGAAGTGTAGCACATTCATTGAAATGTATTGTTATTAGGGAATCAGCTGTGACATTGCATCTCGAAGCACTAAATGATCGCTGCTTTTGAGTGACCCAAATGCTCATGTGTTTATTGCTGGCTCGTTTAGGGTCAGCTTAGTGATTGAAAGTGGGGGTCCCTGATATTTGGGGAATATGCCTACATGCCTTGGCACTTTTGTGCCAGCCTGTTATGAATTTTCACGAAGCCGTATTTTATTTCCAACATATAACATTTGTGTTCTTAGCAACAAACTTATTGCTACCTGAAGTGTGTAGAATCCCACTGGTGGCAGACCGAGAGCCCATCTAACTTTCCCAATGTGGTGAACTATGACAAATAAAGCTCCAAACATGGACATGGTGGCTACGTGAGCAGCGCAGAAGTACATCTTGAGGTAGAGCCTTGCTACCAGTGAAAAACTTAGGCAGACCGATCCGTAGAATGTTGCCATGATGAGGATGGTGATGGTGGCGCCCTGGCCACAGTTGACACCACATGATCTGCTTTCCTCTATCCTTGTCATCGTTTTTCTGTAAAGACAGAAATTGTTGTTTTGTGAACAGTTGTGCTAAAAACTGAAAATCAAATTAAAATGTATTGTATTGTATGAGATTAAAGTCGACTTTAATTATTCATTTCAAGTTTTTGGGGGACATTTTCATCAGCTTATTTCCCAAGAAATTCAAGCCGCTTATTCAGCATGTCGCTGGCAAGACAAGTGGTAAACGCTCTGCATAACATTTGTTGGTGACAGAAATCAAATCATATTGAAGCATGTACGTAAATCCGAAGGTGACATTTGCAAATGGATATCGCTTGGTTTCCACAGTTGAAAGCTATTTTTATATCATGCCAAATTTGGTACGTGACATACGTAGTTTGTAACAACTCTGTAGTAAACAACTAGCCTAGATTTGTGTGAGTATGGTCTGTAATTTGTCACTAAAAAGTTTTGGAACGAAAACAAAACGCACAATAAAACGTGGCTAACAACAGTTATCCATCAATAAGTTGACTCTTCACCAACAATATCCTTCTGCCAAAGCCATCTTTTCATCCAAAAAATTGTGTTGTAATTCCAAAGAATATTCCCAAAATATTACATTTTAATTTTTTAACTGACATTCCTTCAAAATGTGTCAAGAGTCCTACCAAGTCGTGTCAAGTCTCAACTACATGTGAATTCCTTAAAAATCCGGATGGGAAAAATCTACATCCTCCTCGGTCATTGAAACCCTTGGGTTACAAACACAGTGATCTCCTTACAAACTGTCATGTTTCGCATACCCAGATGTACTTGTCATGAACAGACACAATTGTCAATGTGTATGACTCAATCGAAGAGGAATGGATATGTTTAACTAGAACAGCCAAAGGAGAACTATTCCCAGCTGGTTCATCATATCTGCCAATTTACGTAAAAGTATTGATTTACATCGGACCAGTCGTATTTGGTAATAATTTAACGTATGCTCGAACCTAAATTTAGACAGCATGAAAATCCCACGTCATGAACTACTGCACACATAATTTTAAAAAGGTGACAAAAAGTTTTTAGGCTTGATGCTCAATAAATGGTACTCTATTTTATTCAGCACATATTTTATAGTCAATTTTATTGAGCACAATTTAAATAAATAAAAGTATGTGGGCCGTATTGGCAAATAATACAACACAG
The DNA here is from genome assembly GCA_038406175.1 of Haplosyllis leylae. Taxonomy (NCBI): domain Eukaryota; kingdom Metazoa; phylum Annelida; class Polychaeta; order Phyllodocida; family Syllidae; genus Haplosyllis; species Haplosyllis leylae. The sequence goes on from JBCAUG010019023.1 coordinate 9,690, forward strand.
CTTTTTTTAACAATTTGAAATTTTGCTTCTACACAATAAACAAAAAAAAAAAACAAAAACAAATGTAAACAGTCGGCGGTGCTTTTTTCTCCACACGTTTTTGATGTAATTGTCACGGTTAAAACCACCTGGGCATGCAACCATCATGTCCGTGATGTCAGGTAAAATAGAGAAACACCTGGGCGGCAAGCTCACAGCATTCAGCAAAATTATTAAATGAGTCATCCTTCTAGCTAAAAAAAGCGATATCCATGAATGTTCACAACTGATTGACAAACATATTTAATTGATCTACACATGTTGATGGAAAGATATTGATATTTGTCTGCAGACCGTTCCTGTCGATATGTTTGATGGGTATTTCTTGTCAGATTTTTGCGCACAAATTACATGAAAAGCCTCTTGAAAGACGTAATATTTTGTCCCAAAATCATTTCCTTGTTTAGTCCTCCTGGGGCATATAATTAAAATATAACCGAACAAGTAAATGCGCGTCGTGACTTCGGAATCCTTATCTTACACTCAAAATATTTACCTGAATACATCAGTCTCTTTTTTTTCTTTACGCCTGAAGACAGCGAATGTAAAGCCTTCCTCTGCATGATTGTTCCATTCTCACAACATCCCCGCTTTACTACAACACATGTCGGAAAACGGCTGCAGGGGATGCGCGGTTAACCCATAAAGTGCGGAATAAGTAACTCAGACTCAGTATGAGTTTAAAAAAGAAAGCTCAACGTTCATCTTTTATTATTTTCTTTCCTTTACTCTATGTTTCTGATTCCATTCTTGTGTTCGTGTTGTATCTTCACAGGGACAAAAAAGGATCCGTAGAAAAACTATTTCAACCACTGTGACCTGATGCGGCTAAAGTGGCTTTGGGTTTCCAATCAGTGTTTTTTCCTGTCGGAATCAAATTACATATGAGCTCAGAAAAAATCAATATTATACATTGTCTGTGCTTCGGTGATTCCAGATTTTTCGAATCCGAATATTGCAAGGCTGTCTTTCTTGTTAAATAATACTTTTTAACTTATCTAAAGTTGCAATTTTGAAATAGTTATTGGGGGGGGGGGGAGGGGGGGGGGG